>OU611754.1:3034629-3039629 GCA_914767535.2 Dunaliella primolecta | reverse complement strand
GGAAGGGTTACAAGGGTTACAAGGGGTTGGCCGACAGCCCGAGAATCTGGCTGATCGGCTGCTGGTGAAACATTCTCATCCACTGGCAGCATTAAAAATTGAAATCAATTCTGACAAAAAATTCGATAACCTGTACGAGTCTTGATTCAGGAAAGCATTGACCTCGAAATCAGTCAAAATGTATCTTAAGGGAAGGGAGGGGAAGGGTTACAAAGCTGTACCTGCCTGCGGGGGCAGCTTAGCTGAAGCAAAACGTGCCTGTAACCAAACCAGTCCAAACTGAAAAAAACACTAGAAGCTCAGTCACAGCATTCCAGGCATGCAGACACGAACTTGGCTAATCATAGGACATCAGCCTGGTTCAAGAAGTCTCCAAGGCGTGATGCACTGCTTGGGGGTGCAGAGCTAAATAGGTGCTGGAACTGAGTGCGAGTCCTGTTAAATCCTGAGATGGGCAATCCAGGATGACGTGCTCTTCGTCTTGTAAAGTGTGCCAATCGCATTTGTTGGAGCCTCTTAAAGAGCTTGGTCTTGACACTCATACAGCCACAAAGCTTGCTCTGAAGCTTTATGCTAATTCTGTCCAGTACGCATACTATGCATAAGTATGCAAGTTTATAGTATAAACTTGCTAGCACCAGACGCGCTTTTGAGAGGACTTCTTCCAACTCTCATCACCAAGATCAGGCACGGGCTACTGCTAGTAACCCTCCTGATCCCCATTGACTTCTTTCTTTTTTTTCTCTTGGTGTGGCTGGAACAGTTGAGCAGGCCGAGCAGCCAAACTACCCGGCTGAAGGTCAAATCCCATTGTAACCTTGTAATCTTAACATTGTTTCTCTAGGTGAAGGGGATACGCTGTGCCTCGGCCCTAGGTATCCTCTTTTCCTTAATCAATGTGGGTATTGTTTTCGCTGCCTGCATAGTTTTTCTTTTTTTCTTTGCATGCATTAAGGAAAGATACCTTTTCAGGAGGAGAACCGATTCCTGCATCAAATAAGGAAAAGAGGACACCCGGGGCCGAGGCACCTTGTATATCCTTCACCAAGCAAGCTAACAGAGGTCCAAATGGCAAAGAACCTCAAACATACACCAGACAAAGCTAGCCCGGGAGAAAAGAAAGGATGGGGTGGCCTAGGGAAGGCATCAGCAGTTGACGCTTCTGAACTCAGCTCAAGGCTTTCAGTTGACATTTGCACAAGTTTAGTTTGGTTTGGTTACAGGCACCTTTTGCTTCAGCTAAGCTGCCCTTGTAGGCAGGTACAGCTATGTAACCCTATCCTATCCTATCCTAGGGAAGGCCAAAAACAGCCTATTTCTGAGAGCTAATGGGGACCCGTCAGGTTCGCCACACTCCTTCCAGTATTGGTTTATAGAAAGTTATAGAGAACCATCCACGTAAAAATTTGATTCCAAGAATTGAAGGACTTGTTGACCCAGGGAGAAGGAGAGCCTGGGCGTCCATGAGCAAAGCAAACAACCCTAAAGATCCCCATTTGCGCTGGGCTATCGCCTAGGCTAGCAGTATATAGTCTAGGTTTCAGGGCCCTTAGGGGCTAGCTCGCCAGCCAGGGAACCTTTCCTTATTGCACACGCCCTTTTGCCTGGCATATTTTTTCCCTTTCAAACCCATTTTCACTTGTAAAGATAAAGTTCACAAAAGGTCACTCAAAAGGCTTTTTGACAATGTTGATGCACAGATTATGCACTAGGCTAAGAGCTGGGAACCTCGGTTCTAGTCAGCCCTGTGCCTGCCTGCTTGCTGCCTTGATTGATTCCCTGCTGCAATCATGTAATCATCCCCCTCATTAAAACCTTGGTCTTCGCGGATGTTTGGTTTCAGGCCTGCCGCCTGCTTGCCCTGCTCGAAAACCTGCAGTGTATGGACGCAAGCAGGCAGGTGCGTGGCAACTATTTGGGCGTTAACTCATTTTTGGGCGTATGGTTTGCGTATCATTCATGCACTGCCACCAAGCCAGCATTGGGCACTCCCTGGGCACTGTGCACCCATCAAAACCCATCCTAAATGTGCGGTTAAGGTGCTGCATCTACGCATGTACATGGTAACATACCTTCGCTGCGTACCAAGCGCTACCCAAGCCCAGCATCAGCAGCAGGGGCACGGTGGCAAGGCAGCCATTGTGAGCAAAGTTTAAGAGCATCTGCGAAAAACAAAAAGTGAGCAGGCCTCCGGGTTGTTTTGAAGATCATGTCTTTGCGTCACTTTAGTGGGGCTCACTGTTTGTGTCAGCACTGACTGTTAAGTATGTCCTTTATGCCAATGAACAGCAAGACAGATTACATCAAGTACAGAGGAAAGAAAAGGAAGGGACAGGGAAGGAAAGGAAAGGGGAGGATCGCATAGCTGTACTCCTTTAAGGGTGACTCAGCAGAAGCACAGAAGGACAAAAAAGGCCCTGCCTAAACAATTTTGACTGGCTGTCACTGCAGCATTGGAGGAGCAGACCATTTGACCTCTTTCAGCTCACCAGCAATGCAGCCACCAAGTGTGCTGCAGCTGCGATGCCCATCTGCCTTCCCCGGCCCCCCTTCAGATCTTCTTGCAACTGCAGCCGCTGCTGCTGCTGCTGCTGTTGTGGCGGTTGTTGCTGGGGCAGTTGTGATCCAACAGCACTGTACAGGCCCTTGCTGCTGTAGATGTCAGCGTGCCCTTCCAGGGCAAGCACCATGAGAGCAATGAGCAGGAAATTGAAGCCCAGTGTGAGCAGAGCCCCGGCTAGGAACACGTTCATAGCTGGGCAGCTGTCTGCATACCTGCGTGGCAAGGAAACACATGTGCATGTGAGGGCATGAAGGTATTTCAGTTTGTGCGCACAAGTTATAGAAGGCTTAGAATCCATAGGACCCATCAAAGAGAGCGGTAAACCATCAGAATTCACATTTTGGTAAAAAAAAGGACTGAACCTTGGCAATTGTTGACTATCAGTGTAGGCTTATCTAGACACACACACATGCAGACTTCCCATTGCATTCCTGACAGCCAAACATACCAGGTTCCGCCTTGGACCGTCAGGGGCAGAAAGGATGCGTGGAAAAACAGCGCATGCACGGTTGCATGGCCTAAACCCCACCTGCAGGCAGTAATGCAGAGATGGGCATAGTTTTACAAACAAAGGAGGCATAGTTGCAACCATGGGGTGCAATTTTGCAATTATGGGGCATGGTTGACAGACGTCTGAAATTGGAGGACGGTGACCAGTTTAAAGGTGCAAATCTGGCTTCAAACCAGAGGCTCCTCTGCACCAATAGTAGAGAGAGAGAGAGGGGGGGGGGGGAGGGAGACAGAGGGGGGGGGGGGAGAGAGGGGGGGGGGGATAAACAGAGAGTGTGTGTGTGAGAGAGAGAGAGAGAGAGATTACCACAATGTCCATAACCCCTTCAACCATTGGAGGTGCCTCACTGTGACTTTGAGTGACTGTTCTGAGCCTCTCAGGCCTAGCCACCCTTACATCTTTAAGATTCAACACAGTCCCACACTGCATCTAAATTTAGGAGAACAGTGCTTCCAAGGGCGCGCAGTGGTGTGCTAAAGGAAGAAGGGAGTTGGATTACAGAATATTGCTCTTATTGACTACATATATGCCAATGTCAGAAATAAAGTCAAACTCACAGTCAGTCAATTGACTTTTGTTTGAGCCTCTGAAATATAGAGGAGTTATACTTAGCACTAACAAGACACGGTGTGTGGGGGGGTATGGCTTTTATGTATGTACCTAATTTGATGAAAATATTTTGTTTAGCATTTGTTTAGGGAGAGTTATCAATTGGACTCATCATGCCCCCCCCCCCCCCCAATTGGTTTTGCAATAAAGCACCAACAGCGCAGCCCAAAAATTATTATTTACAGAAATGCGCATCAACCATGTAGAGGCTTTTGCCTCCATAAAGCACAATTCTCATAATTACGCGCAACCGCGCACTCAAAATAATCATTTATTTTAGTGGGCACAGTCACCGCGCAGGGCAGAAATTGTTATTTATGCGCAGTGATTTACATTTTCTACGGTTTGTAGTTTTTCTTTTTCTTTCTTTGTTTAGCCAGAACGATTGTGTCTTGCCTGGGAATGTCAGAGAGGTCCCCGGATCCCAAAATGTTTACCAAGGCGTCCCCATGCATTGGAAAAGCTGTACGGACTTCTTTGTTAATCAATCCATACAACAGCTTGCACCACCTTGATTGCACTTTGTGAAAACAATTCATGTACATCATATACTTAATGGGAGTCATGATGCCATCTGAATGTGTTCAGAATTTCAGGATTGGAGCATACATTATTCAAATAGAGTTCTCGTAAAAGTCAGGGGTCAGGACTCCCAATTTTCCTCAAACCATCTGCCCAAGTTTGAACTAGCATGAACAACTGCTGCCGGAAAGTTACAGAGTAAAAAAAAGTGCTGATAGGAAGCTGGCATCAAAGGATCTCAGATGCTCCAGGTAAGAAGGAATGAGAAGTGGGGTACTCCAAAAAGCCCCAAAAGAAATTTGATATGGCCATGCTATAGCTGAGGGAAGATGCCGTTCAGACAGACAGCCTTTGGCCCTTGAATTTACATCTTGTTTGTTGGCCTCAAAAGAAAAGGTCCCAGGTGAAGATACCCCGGCAAAGTGAGCGGCATCAACTAGTTTATGCAATGCCTATCAATCCATCCATTCATGACACGCAGCATGGTGACTCCCACCTTATATACCCCACCCCTATGTCATCAATCATGCTCGAATTCACAATGCTCTAACCATCCAATCAATAGCAGTCATGCATACAGCAGCTTAGTCTGTGCCTGCCCAATGTTTAATGGGATCTTCTAGTTGAGAAGGGATTTCAAGCGCACATTTGTTTGCACTTGACTGCACTCTACCCTGGTTGTCCTCCTTTCCTTAGTTAATGCAGGGAGTGTTCCACAGCCTACATAGTCTTCTCCTTTCCTTTCTAAACTCACCCCATGGCCAAGTAAATACGATCCAGGCGGCGCAGCACATG
>OU611754.1:2904629-3029629 GCA_914767535.2 Dunaliella primolecta | reverse complement strand
CATGCAGGTGGATACCCAAAGCAACGAGGCGCATCACTTCTTGATTAAGACGTGGCATCGCGTCTTACATAGCATTGACTCTGTGCATCATGCGCAGGTAGATGCCCATGACGCGCGGCTGCGGCTGGCAAGTGGGGAGGTACTTGGGTTGGGGGGGGATCCTGAGGAGCGTGAAATTCGTGAGAGCTATGAAGAGAGCGAAGCTCTGCTGGCCTCTGCGCGTGCAGCAGCACAGCGTAGCAAGCAGAAGCCTGGGTTGGCGCCAAGCACAGGGCAGGAATCACATGGGCAGCCTGGGCCAGCAGAGGGAGAGGTGGGAGTAGGGAAATGGGGAAGCGAAAGTGGTGTGAGTTTGAGAGGGCAGCAGCAAGAGCAGCAGCGACAGAGGGGAGCAGGACGTGATTCCGCCCAGGCGGCGGGGAGTGAGGGTGATGAGTACGCACAGCTGTTTGCGCGTATGGAGGAGTTGGAGGCGGCAGAGGAAGCTGCGCGGTTGAGAGCAGAGGAGGACGGGGAGGTACAGGAGGAGGAGGAGGAGGAGGAGGAGAGGGAGGGAGGCTTGCAGGCGGGAGTCGGGAGGAAGGACAGCGTTGGGGTGCGTGGGTACCACCCGCACAACAGGTTAGGAGCGCTGGTTGAGGCAGCAGATGAAGGCCGTGAGCCTGACAGTGATGATGAAGATGAGGACGTGTGGAAGGTGAGCAAAGGAGAAAGCTATCAAGTTGGAAGCAAGGGCGTCTCAGCAGGCACAGCAGCAGCCACGAGCTCTGCAGCACAGGTGGTGCCCGGCCCTGCTGCTGCTGCTGCAGCTCCGATACCAGGAGGGGCTGCTCTGGCAGCCTTCCGTGCCCCTAACCAGGACCCCCTGAAAGGTGCACCCAAAAAGCCCGCCCTCAAGAAAGGCTTCCTCCTGTCCTCGCCCCCCTCTGCAGCTCCCAGCACGCAGCAACAGCAGCGGCAGCCACAGCCGCAGCCGGCAGTGTCTACAGCAGCGGCAGCTAGCTGCAGCAGGGAGATGGCGTTTTCAAGGGAGCGCGCGTTCACAGGGCAGGTGCTCGAGCGGCCAGGGTTCCAAGCACCCCTGTTGCAGCCACAGGAGTTGCAAGAGCAGCAACAGCAGCAGGTGCAAGGCACACTTGAGGAGGCTGAACGTTTCGGTGCCACCACGGCAGGGCTGCATGAGAAGGAAGGGGCAAGAGTGGGCATTGTGGCAGAGGTGAAAGAGAGGGCGGTGAGAGAGGACGAGGGGGAAGAAAAGGGCAAGGGCACAGGGGTTGAGGGCAGTGCTGCCTCTGCGGCTAGAAGACCATCCAAATTTAAGCAGAAGATGATGGGGTTGGGGTAGTATACGAGAACCTGGTGTGAAAGGCGTTGGGGTTGCGGCTTGGCCTAGGCCATAGATGCAAGATAACTCTGCCTGACTCCACAATCTGCAAAAAGAGAATCTTTGACAGAAGCTTTCCGGCATCCACACCGAGAATGGAACCCACCGACCAAAAACAAAAGTGAGCCTAACAAGCCAGAGGTTGTGAGCTAAAAACTTGGGTGAGAGCCTCATTCATTGCCTGCCATCTTCAGTTCTGGATTTATGTTCACATCATCTCTCAAATCAACTGGTATAGTAACTGCCAATACACTCAAGTGCATTCAGCTTAAGAGTAATTAATGCATAACTTGTACAAGAATGCCAGCTACCCCAACACTCTGATCATGGCTCTTCATCCTTTCACATCATCATCATCATCATCCATATAAGAATTGAAGGCGATATGTGCATAAGTTAGAGATCCATGCCCATTCTGTGCAGTATGCACACAAACTTACCTCAAACGGACGTGCCAATGGAAACAAAAACACTCACCATGATTCTGGTGCCCTGGGGCCGCATGCTACCAGAAACCCACCAGACCCACACTAGCTTCCCTCTTACCCTCAAGTGAGGAAGGCTAACGGCATTTTAAGCCAATGTGTCTCCTTTTCCTGGATTGATGTGAGGAGCGTCCTCATTGCCTATGTGTTTTCTCTCTTTTTCTTTCTTTTTTTTTTTTTTTCCTACAAGGGGTTTACAAGGGGTTTACAATGGTGGCCTACAGCCCGAGACTCTGGCTGATGGCAGCTGGTGAAACAAGCTCAACCAGTATCAAAAATTGAGACCAAGTCTGACACAAATCTAAGAAGTCTGTATGAGTCTTGGTTTATGAAAGCATTGATTTCAGAATCAGTGATAGTATGATGGCAAGCCAAGAATGGAATAAAGTCAGCGTTTGAAGGCGGAGCAAACACACGCAAAGTCTTAAACATCTCCTCAAAAAGGTCCTTGTATCTCGTGCGTAGCTCGCGCACCTCAGTACATTTGCAAAAGAAAAGCACATGTTTTTCATCCTGGACTTCCCCACACTCACACTTATCACAGATACTTGAACCCCCAAGCCATTTACCAGACTCCACTCTCAAGTGATGAGCACGCAATCTAAATCTTCTAATGTTTCTCAAAACATGCTTGTCCAAATCCTTGAACAGATACGAGGGGATACAAAAAGGAGCACCTCTGGGACCACTCTCAGAATTCCCACACCACTTATGGTACGTCACTACCTTCTTGTTAACTGCACGAGGACAAAAAACATCGGCCCCTCTCCACACTTTCTGCTGTCTGTATCGCAAATCACCAATGAACTCTTGCATGGGGATTTTCTCAGCTCTCAGCATGTTCTGTTTGAACGAATCACCATTCCGCATCCCACCAAAAGCATTAGAGACTTCAGCAGCCCAGCAAGAGGAATCTTTTTCTTTCAGAGATGCATGTAACTTCGTTAAGGAAACAAATTGGCAAAAGGAATTGAGCTCAATGCAAGGAAAGAAGATGCAATAACTTATTGAAGTGTTAGCTGCGCATCAAAGCAAGATTCTCTAAAGAAAAAGGTTACAAGGGGTTGGCCTACAGCCCGAGAATCTGGGTGATCGGCTGCTGGTGAAACATTCTCATCCAGCATCAAAAAATTGAAGCCAATTCTGACAAAAAAAATTTAAAATCTGTACGAGTCTTGATTTAGGAATAGCATTGATCTTGAAATCAGCCAAATAGGATAGGATAGGGTTACATAGCTGTACCTGCCTACAAGGGCAGCTTAGCTGAAGCAAAAGGAAATCAGCCAAAATGTGAAAGCTCGCCAAGAAAGGAATAAAATCAGTGTTTGGAAGTTGGGCAAAAGTATGTAATGGTTTAAAAAGACCAATGAACAGGTCCTTGTATTTTCTGTGCAGCTCACACAGAAAGAAAGAAAAAGAAAAACTACGTAGGCAGAGAAAACTCTCCCTACATCAATTAAGGAAAAGGAGACACATTGGCTCCGAAGAGCCTCAGGCTTGAGTCCCCTCCACCACAAAGATTTAAAACAAACAGAGTTAATGGGGGTCTGGAGGGTTACCGGAGGCACCTGGCTCCAGAACCTGGCTGTGAGAAGTGTTTTTGTTCTCAATAGCACGCCTAGTGGTAACAAGTTTGTGAGCATATTGAACAGAATGTGCATGCAGATTACGAGCAAGTTTCAAGGCACGCTGTTGGTCAAGTCCTAGTTGTTTTAACTGGTTTAAAGTATGCTCCCTAAAGCAGGTCCCACCGACACCCAGAAGGATGGTATGCAGGGTAACAGCTTTAGCAGAAATAAGTCTGCAGAGGTCTGCGTGCTGCTGCTGTGCCGCCACCAACTGTTGTCCAGGCCTCGTGTCTTCACAATACTTGATTTCAATCAAGTGTGCATGGCGCTCGTTGACATTCAATTGGTGGGGTTGTCGCACACGGTTAGAGCCACTGGTCCTCTGTGTTGGTTGTCTGCTGCGTAAAGCATAGTGTGAACAGGAGGAAGAAGGAGAAGAAGAAGTGGGTTTGTCTTGATAAGGAGTAATCAGTATAGCATCTGGACGGCTAGATTTGAGTCTAGATCTCTTGGGAAAATTACGTGGAAAGAGGTAAGGGGGAATAATTCTATTAGATGCATGAGCAGGGATTTGGAGGTTGTGCTGCGCCAACCTATCATCATTTCCTATGTCCGTGTTAACCAAACCTGCTCCCCAAGGGCTTTTGCTAAGAGCTTTGGTGATCATTCTTCCTGCAATATTGTGGCGTTCAGTTTTCATGCAGGAGATGATATGATTTTGGCAGCCAGAGAGCATGTGGAGTGCACTGTCTAATTGATGACAGCCTGGGAGAGGGCAACTTGGGTCAGTGGATCTTTTAAAGCGAACTGCATGCTTTTGATTATAAAGGGTGCCTGTGCGATATTGGAGGATGGTGCGCTTCATAGGTGAGGATATACAAGGCATGTTTCTAAAGGCATTGCTTATCTTGTTTTCCACGTGTGGTAACAAGTCTTGATAGTAGGAGTAGTAGCCTGTTTTGGAGTTGGCATATCCAAGCCTGTGTTTTGTATGCATGTGTGACTTGAGAGCATTTTGAAGATTGGAAAGGTAGGTGATTTTAGGGTTGGGAGCGGGAGCTGTTGATGTGCCCGCAGCATGTTCTCTTTTTTCCTCCTTGGCTTCCAAAATAAATGAGAAAACGGGTTCCCGCCAGGACCTGCACAGGGGATCCCAGTATCAGCCATGCTGTTATTGGCTTTTTTTGCCTGATAGTTAGCAACAGCATCAGCACGTTCGTTACCAGCAACACCAGAATGAGATTTCACTTTGTATACACAAATGTTGGTTTGTGAGTTGCTAATGAGGGTAGATATGGTTTTTAGGACATCCCCTTGAATGTGTTGTTTGTGTTTCTCCGGATAAATAAGTTGCTTACGTATTTGATGAAGAGAGGTGAGACTGTCTGTAGCAATGTGTGAGTAGGAGTGTGTGATGGCAGCAGCGATTGCTGCCAGTTCAGCTCGGCAAATGGTGTTGGTAATTCCAGCACCGTTGGGCTCAACAAATTTGATGTTGTTAGTGACAGGGCAGTAAACACCTGCTCCAATTTCTTGTTTGCCATTTCTGGTATGACAGCTGCCATCAGTGTACGCCCATGTCCTCCAGTCTGGGACTTTGAGAGCAAGGGAGGGATTGGATTGGCTGGGCACAGAGACTATCTCATAATTGTATATGAGTGGGCTCTTTAAAATTTTGGAAACTTGCAGTTTGTCAGAAGGGAGGCGCTTACATTTCTCGAATCCAGGCATGACAGCATGCATGGAGTTGAGAGTGGCATGGCTGCTGACACGGCGCAGTTTCCACTTGGCTTTTGTATACCTATTTATATCACTCGCCAGGCTCTGTAGCCAAGCTGAGTTATGGTTGTTTAGATGGACCCTTGCAGCAGTGTTCCAAACCGCAATAATTTGTACGTCCCAGGTGTGCTGAGGAAGAGGTATTTCTTGGTTGGGGCATGATTGGGGGGCATCATAAGCAAGGTTGGTACGCGGGATAGTACCAAGTTCGCAGCAGAGGTGGGGGAATGCAGAAATGAGTTTGGAGTAGGGGTTAGTTATCATTTGTTTTCCCCAGACAGGGAGGAACATGAAAGTAGCAGTGGCCTCTGTGTTGAGAATGGCTGAGTAGATAGCATGACGCAAGGCCTTAGTCATAGCATCCTCGGCGTAAATGGGATGGCAGACAGAGAAGCCTGAAAATGTGGAGGAGAAGGCATTATGATGGGCACCAAAGAGAGTGTCTCGGGGGTCATTGCTCCAGTAGTGCTGGTATTGTGGGTCGTGATCCAGCGGGGAGGCCATTTTTTCTTGAGTTACCAGGGCCCAACGCTGGAGGGCGGTATGGATATGGGTTGGCAGGGCCCGCGAGAAGGAGTCTTTAATCTTTGTGCTAGTGTACTTGTTTTCTAGTACAGTTTTGCGAGCAAGGAGCCCCTGCATCTCAGATGCAAAGCTAGTAGGAGCAGGTGTAATGGCTTCGTGCAAGCCCGCAAGCTTGGTCCTATAGAAAGCCTTATAAAGAATTTGGAAGCGGCTAGGGGTTATCATTCCAACACATTTACCTTGTGTGTTATAAATGCAGGCCATGTGTGATTTGTAAATTTCCGGGAGGATGAGGGGAGGAGGAGCACTAGGGTGGGGGCTCTGTGATTCAGTGTCTATTGATGTTTCATTAGGTTTTTGTTTAACTGTGTACTTGACAAGGTCAATTTCATGCAGCCAGAATTCACTGCAACCAGTGGGTTTTATGTCTACTTGTGGGTTGGTGGGGTGTATGTCAAAGGTTACTTTATTGCGCAGTATTGTGTCAAGCTTCTGTTTCCAAGTGTTATTCGCATCAAGTTTATCAAAGCCTTGCCTCTCAAGGTTGGAAAGAGTAGAGTCTTCTGTGGGTCGGGAGAGGTCAGGTTCGCTCTGTTTGGTTTCAAATTCAAGCAGACGCTGCCGGAATTCAGGCCAGACCTCTTTAAATTCCTCAGGCTCCCAGGAGGGCATCCAAGTGACCCTTATGAGTTCTACTTTAGACTGACGTTCTCTGTCAATTTTCTACGCATTGTTTGGGTCTGCGCAGGCAGGACATGCCCATGTGTCAGCTGCATCAATCTCTTGTCTTTGCCCATCAGTGAAGCATCCAAGATCTTTCATGCATTTCCAGTGGTACGTACGATGGCATACATCACAGATATACATATCAGGGTACGGTGGTTCTGAGTTGATAGGTTCATAACCACCATGGTAATTGCATATTTGGCAGCAAGCGCACTCAACATCAGTGCGAGCAGCAGGTAGGGTAGGAGCATGCTGAAAGCCAGCTTTTTGGAATAAAGGCAGGGCCCACTTCTCTATAACCATTGGGGCAAAATGGGTGTGGTATTGCACTTGGTGGTGGATTAGGGTTCTCCTTCCGTCTTTTTTATAAACCGTGCAGTTTCTCCAACCATCTGTATGGGTTATGTCAAAGTCATGATTATATATAACATTGATGGCATGGCTAGCTGTTTTTGCTTTTGTGAGCTTCTGGACAGATGTTTTCCTATGCTCCCAGACCTCAGAGGCTTGGCATAGCGAGCCGATGAGGTTGATGACAGGAGGGGTGAGCTCTGTCTCTATGTGAAGTAATTTTTTCTTCTTGTTTTTGTAGATATTTATTTGTGTATCTAGGCTGTGTGGAGTGTTTGGACAGGTAGGAGGGTTGCGGGTTTTGCCTGTCTGGCAAGTATCTGCCGTGTATGGGGAGTTGAGCTATGTTGGGATGTAGTTAGCAGTGTTTTGGCTGGCATTTGCTCTTTGATATTTCTGGCTAAGGGGTTGCGTGATGGGTGTGGAAATGTGTTTCATTATTGAGCGTGTGTGCTTGCTGGGTGGCCCTTCTGCAGGTGAATCCTGTTGAGTGGGCGTCATGACATTAGAGTTAGCAGTATTTTGTGTTGAGGCATGAATTATTTGTGTAGGAGTGATGCTCAGCTTACAATTGGAGCTAGTTCTTTTATTGGGTGGCTCTTCTGTGGGTTGTGGTTCTTTGTCAGTTATTACTTCCTGAGTAACAGGACAAATTTCTTGTGTAGGAGCGTTCTGTGTAGGGGCTGACAAGGTGGTTTGGTCACGTCTGAGGCGAGGTCCCGTATGTTCATGTCTGTAGTGGGATGTGGAGCGAGGTTGTGGTGATGGCACTACTTGTGTGGAAGGGGTTCTGTTAGGTTGGGAGCCTGTAAGAGGGTAGGTATGAATCGGGGTAATTGGCTCCACATTGAGGCCACTCACATGTGTGTTTTTGATAAGGCGGTAATTAGCGAGAGTGTTAGCTTCGGTGTTTTTGTAGGCAATGATATTTTGGATGGAGGATGTACATAACTCCTCTTCCTGGGGAAGGTTTGCCAGAGCTGCAAGTCTGTTGAGTGCTATTTTACATTTAACGTTGACCTTGGAGTATTTGGCTTGTAGCTGAGCTACTGTTATGATGTGAGTCTTACATGGAGATGTGAGTTCATGGAATCCATTAATTCCAAGGCCCATTAGGGGCTGCATTATGCAGGTCATGAGGGAGGAGAGGTTGTGGGGAGGTGGTTTATGCAGGGAGAGGGCTTTATGGATGAGGTCTAAGTCCTCACCGAACAAAATTTTCTCGTGTTTCATGAGGTGGAGCTTACTAGAGTGGATACTGATCAATTGGCGGGCTCGCATGCAGAAGTTGAGTTGGCGTCTTATGTGCAGGTTGGTTCCTTCTCGTTTGGTAAGATAGGCTGAAGATGAGAGCTTAAGGTCCGCTATTTGCTTAGTGAGGAGGTTGAGGCTTATGGTGCGATGTCTAATTGAGGGGTCCTCTAGGCTAGACGTTAGAGCAAAAGCTAGGCGTCTGTGGTATTCAACACAAATTGAGGTGCGTCCTAGACCAAAGTTGTCAGAATCTTCGCGGATCATTGCCGCTGCTGTGCTGTTCCAGAGTTTGAATTTATGTTTGATAACCCTGTCTATCATAGTGTCCCAAATGATGAGGTCTGCTGGTGTGCAGGGAGTAACTGCAAAATCATAGGCAAGGCTAGGGATAATAGCTGTACGGACAATGTTAAGTGTTTGGCGTGGGGAAGCATAGGAAGAGTTGAGGTTATCAAGCTTATTTTCGAGGTTACAGATCATGCGTTGGATTTGATGCTTCCAATTTAAGTCCATGGAGATTTGAACTCCAAGATAAAGGAAGGGTTCATTTGATGCAAGAAACTGAGCCTTCTGTCTTTGGATTTCTATTTTTCCTTTGAGTTGTTGACAGAGAGCTTGAGAGGGTGTCACTCCATTTTTATCTTTTCCAGGATGGCTGTGTAGGATTCCCGTTGCTTTTGTTTTGCTGCCAGAAATAATGAGTGCAGCCCAGTCAGAATAGAGAGTGAGTTTTCTGGCTTGCACCTTGAGGTCCTGGATTGTGCTAGTGGGGCAGAGAAGGTCATCTGCAAAAGCAGCGCTGCTTAGTACATTAGCAAGGTGAGTATCAGTGGCGTTTTGGCCTGGGATGCAGCCATGTTTATAACCGCGTCCTCCTACATGTAGCCATCTTAAGAGGGGCTCCATGTAAAGGAGGAAGAGGAAGGGAGAAAGTGTGTCTCCTTGGATTGTACCTCTTTCAACAGGAATTTTTTCAGTGCTACGTCCTGAGGGCAATTTAACTTGGGTGGTGGCGCTTTCATAGAGATTTTTGACAGTGTCAATAGCATCAGTGGGGAAACCCAAGTCATACATAATCCAGAGCATTCTGTCATGGTCAGCAGTGTTGAATGCGGAGGTGAAATCAACAATGAGGGCATAAATATCTTTTCCAAAATTTTTTGCGTCTTCAAGTCCCATGATGACATTCTGGAGCTGGTGGATGGTGTCTTTTTGGTTACGGAAACCAGCTTGAGTGGAACTCAGTAGAGAGTGTGCTTCTGCATATTCATAAAGTGTATTAGTGACCATACGCGTCCACAGCTTGTAAAGCGTGTTGGCAAGCCCAATGGGTCGGTAGGATGAGATTTCGGTCTCTTCTCCTTTATTTTTGTCAATGAGGATAGTCTCACTAGTCTTCCAAGATACTGGGGTGAGGCGGGTGGCCCACATAATGATGAAGAGTTTGTGTATGCTCTCCTGGATTTCTGGGGAAAGCATCCTGAGAATCTCATTTACTACGCCATCTGGTCCTGGTGATTTGTTGTTACTGAGAGTTTTTATGCATTCATTGAAGGCGCTTTTATCCATGATTTTGGAGTGGAGCCATTCATTTTTACTGTTACCTTCAAGTTCTCCTATTGTAATATGTGATTGTAAAGTGAAAGGATCAGGCACTGGTTCAATTCTGCCAGCCTGTTCCCAGGGATAATTACGTGGTGCTTCTTCTGGGAGGCATTTGCCATGCTTGATGTTAACTGCCTTCATAGCGTCAGTGTAGTAATTTTCTACGATTTGGGCCTGCTTGGTAGGCTCAGTTTCAATATTGCCAGTCTCTGGATCACGCAGCGCTTGGAGCCCTGCTCTTGGCTGTGTATTTTTATCTCTAAAAATCTCCTTGTGTGCTTGTTTGGGATTAGTATTAATTTTTTGTTGCAGTCTTTTGCGAGCCATGTTACTGTTATCTCTGTTGCGAGTTTCATCTATGTAGGTAATAGCTTGTTTGGCGCTTGCATATAACTCCTCCAACTGTTGGAGGGGTGGGAGGTCATGTTTAAGGCTGTTGAGTTTAGAGATGGCTGTATGGAGAATTGGGTTTTCCATGTTTTGTTGCAAGATGGTGGAGGTGCTATCTGTTAGGTTGACGGCAAGGGATGTGAGCGAAGACTGGATAGACCTGATAAGGTTAAGCTTCTTTTTCAATTGACGCCGCTTGTTGCTAACGGTCCTTGGATTGTAGTGGTTGTTGTCTGAAGATATGATTTTTGTGTTGCAGACTTTGAGTGCTACTTGGTAGGAGGAGTAAATGAGGCCAGAAATGCCTTCTGCCAAGGTTTCAACTGCCTCTGTGGCAGGTTTGTTACAGAGTGTCTCCAATTTTTTAGTGTGTTTTGCAGACGTGTTATTCAGGTTGTTCAGGAAGGAGATGGCTTCTGTATGTGCTGGGTCAAGGTTTTGGAGGAGTCCTTCAAGTTTTTGGATGATCCCATGTGCAGGGTCTTGTAGGGATTGTGTAAAAGCTGTACGGTCAGATTCACTTAGTGGGCGAATCAGGACTTTATGGGGGCTTTTAATAGCGGGGTGTGTGATAGCAAGGACAGGAATATGAATGTTGAGAGCTTTAAGGGGTATGTTGGCTACAAGAGGGACATGGTCGCTGAGAGAGCCCAGTTCATGGGTGGTGCATGGAGGGCACTTATGCGCAATATCAGAGGGAAGTATGATGTCGTCAATACGGCTAAAGGTGTAACGAGTGTGATTACTACTGTCTTTGCCAATAGATTGGTGGTGGGTCCAGGGTCTGTTTGCTTCCTCCTTACAGGGAGAGAAATTGTTAGAGAGGAGGAATTCACGGTACATTCTATCAGCCTGGTAGGTAGTGTTGCTGGTGCGGTCGCTTGCACAAACTGTAGCATTCATGTCCCCAATTATGATGGGAGTGCAGTTGCTGTGAGTGTTAATAAGAGTCTTGATGTGTTCTTGCATATCAATTCTGCTAGTGAGGGCTTCCTGAGAGCTGCCTGAGGGCCAATAGGTGCCCAGTATTAAGAGTTTGGTGTTGGTTCCCTGGAGTATGACAGAGGCAATTCTACCTTTAGAGTTAAGGCAAGCTGGGGAGCAATGTGTGGCTAGGGCTATAGTGTCACGGACACAGATGGTGGTGCCACCGGTCCAGTCAAAAGCTGACCAATATTTGTAATTTTTTAGGAGGGAATCCATCCAAGGACGGGAATTGTTATTTCTGCGGAGTTTAGTTTCAGTGAGGACTAAGATGTCTGGATTGTGTTTGGTTAAGGTATCGCAGAGGTCCCATTGGCTTTTACAGAGACCTCTAACATTCATGGTCATGATTTTTAGCGTACTGAGTACCGGATTAGGAGTTCCCTTGTGACTTTCAGGAGTATCTTTCATATTAATATCTAAGTGGTTGAGGTTGGGATGCAGTATAGGCTGAGTGAGGGCCTCAACATTATAGCTATTATGAAGTTGAAAGGTGTAAGTAGCTGGAGAGTGTTGGACTTCTGAGGGCTCTGGGGTATTATCTATGTGAATAATAGCATTTCTGTAAACGAATGAATTTGGGTCAAATGGGACAGAGCTGTCCGCAAGATGTAGGTCGGAAGTAGGGTCTAGGCCATCCCAGACACTTCCTTTCTGAATAGTGAGTATGCTTCCTTGGAGATTATTCCAATCGTTGTCAGTTTGGAGGTGCAAAGGATGGTCCCTGAGGGAATCCAATAGGTACCACGTGTAGCCGTCTTCAGAGGAGAGGTCAAGGCATGGGTTCCTTTTGAGTGTCACAGCATGCCCTCTTCCATTATCGTCAGCAATGGTAAGTATAACAGCATCTTTGTAAGCAGCAGTGAGCAGGGTGCTCTCAATCAGGCTTTTGGTAATTTGTCCCCTGGTGCAGTGAGGGTGGGCATATTGAAGCAAGTAATTCTTATCTTGGTTCCAAGAGAAATTGTTAAGGTAATGGTTAAAGATCAATATGTTGAAATTACCTAATGTATTATAATAATGATTCAGATTAACCTGCCTCTGCAGGTTGCGTGTGCGTAGGGTATCTTCCATGTGGCGAATGTGAGAGAGAACACTATGGCCAGAGATTATACGCTCACCTAGGGCCATATTAAAGGAGTGGACTAAACAGAAATCCTTTTCTTGTTTTTCAATATAAGGTAAATTTGGGGGGATGGGATTGTTATCTCTCATGCTATCGCTTATACAAGAGATCTTGAAGATTGTGAAGGGGGGTAAGTCCCTTGTAAAACATAAGTTGGTAGGGTCTTCCTTGAGGGAGTCTAGCAGTTTCCAGACTCCCTGGAATTTTTGGATGGCAAAAGCATGGTGACGGCTGCGGCACAGGAAAGCACTACAGCCGTGCTGACGAGCATGGTGATTAAGAGTACTTCTAATGTCGTTGCTGGTATTGAATTCAATGGTTGCTATTTCTATTTGTTGGAGGTTGTTAGAGAGCATCCATTGAATAGGGGCGTTGTCAGAGAAGCCTGTGCCAGGTTCATAGGCATAAATCCATCCCATGCTAGGATCGTTTCTGTGCTGCATATAAATAAAGTTTTCTAGAGATTCAGGCGTGACAATGCACGCTCCAAAAACATTATTTATAGCATGGACTTGGCAGTGGTAGCTAGTGTGACCTTGTTGTTCAAAGTATAAACCAGAGGGTGAGCCCAACTTTTTAAAAGAGAGGTTAATCATATTATTTTTATGAGAGTTAGAATAGTTGATATTCTTAATATGGTCATTATGACCCACTTTTGGGTGAGGGGGGCTAGTTGTGGCCCCAGAAGAAGGCAGCAAGATAATTTTCATCGTAATATTTAAGCAGGCAATGTACCTGTAATGAGCGGTGTACAGCAGTTTGTGGTTACACGTCTTCACCGTCTTCACGTCCACGCTTTTGTCCTGATGAGGGCCCAGCCTCCATGGGGGGACGAGCATCTGCAGGTTCCTACGTAAAGTGGAGCAGAGGTAGTAAAGGGTGTGAGTGTGTTTGTGAATAGAGGTGAGTTGCTTGCAGATAGGATTAACAAGACGTGAGACAAGATCAGCATGCCAGAGTTGATCAAGTAGCTTTTGTCTCCATGTGTTGGCATGCTGAGTTATGTTTGCCTCGTCTTCCTCACTGTCAAGGATGCTCCAGTCAAAGTGCTCTGGCTTCACCGGGGCAAGGGCACTGTTTGCTATGTCGTCAAAGAGCTGTTGACGGTTGTGGTTCGGCCTGCTGCGTGGTGCTATGGGGGCTGTGAGGGTGTTGCGGGAGAAGTTGTCGTAGGATTTGGACAGCTGGCCAAGGCTCTGGTTGAAAAGCTTGTCAGCTGCATCAAAGTTACTTGCCATCATGACTTCTTGGACATATTTGTTGATTTCATGAGCTGGATTGCTCGTCACCACGCCACCATTCCACTGGATAAGGATGGACATAGCTTTGGCAGCTTTGGCAGCTTTGGCAGCTTTGGCAGCTTTGGCAGCTTTGGCAGCTTTGGCAGCTTTGGCACACAACTCACGGCGATTGCAATAGAAAAGAACATGTTTCTTGTCCTGGACTTCAGCACATCCACACTTATCACAAATATTTGAACCACCCAACCACGTACAGGGTTTTACAGGTTTTTACATTGGATAACCTACAGCCCGAATATCTGACTGATCAGTCAACCATCATGATGTACAGGACTCGACCTTCAAGCAATGGGCATGAAGCCTAAACCTACTCACATTCCTCATGACTCCTTTATCCAGATCCTGAAATAGATATGATGGGGTACAGAAGGATGTGCGTGTTGTTTGATTCAAAGGTATTCCACACCAATGATGGTAAGTCACTGCTTTTCTGTTCACCTCTCGGGGACTTAGGGTGTCCGCTTCCCTCCAAACCTTCTGCTGTCTGTACCTCAAATCCCCTAATAATTTCCTGCATGGGTATCTTGGAAGCACTCAGCAATTTCTGTTTAAACACCTCCGTCAGAAAAAGTGAGCAGTTGAAATATGCGGTTGAAGCGGTTGAATTCAATCGAGGTTTCCACTAGAGCGGTTGAATTTAATCCGGTTGAATTCAATGCGTATTCAACCGGGATTCAACCGCTGGTTGAATTCAATTGAGGTCTCCACAAGGGTGGTTGAATTCAACCGAGATTTCAACAGCAGCTGAATTCAATCGAGATGTCCACTAGACTTCAACTGCTACTTCACTAGGCTACCCTCTAGAGATTTTTAACGTTTTCCAGGACATGTGGATGGAGCCGGATCTGCATCAGTTTCAAAGATACGTGCCTTTTTTAAGCAATCATAAAGACAAAAAATAATCTACGCAAGCCAAAGGCCGCGCGCATCAACTCCTTTGAAGGGAAGCATAGGCATCAAACCAAAACCCAAAAGGAAAAATCTTATGCGAGGAGGAGCTCAATCGAAGAGATGAACAATGGCAAAACAAGTTACTATGACAAAATTTAGCCAATTCAAAGCCAATGCACGACCTACATCCAGCCTGTGCCAATCCGAAAGCACTCTGTGGCTGTGGGGCGCTGTCAGGGACATAGGCCTCTCCGCTGGCATCCTACAAGGCACAAGGCAGCAGTGAAGCCAGCCAAGGTTTTCTTTGTGTGGAGACAATATCAACACATGTGCTTTCTGAAGACATGCCGGGTGCCTCCAATAACCCAGATCCCCACTAGTATTTTTGATCCATCTTGGTGGTGGAGGAAACTCACGGCTCTTCTAAGCCAATGTGTCTCCTTTTCCTTAAATGATGTAGGGAGAGTTCCCTCTGCCTAAAGAGTTTTTCTTTTTTCTTTTCTTACATGCCAGCTCAGGATTGGCATGTACCATAATTCCTGATGAATATATGAGTACACCACGTGACATAACTAAATACACTATACATGGCTATGGATATCACGTAACTGGGGAAGCAAACAAGCCACTGCCCAATGCTGGCTCTAATGTCCAAGGTTTTCTTTTGCCATTATCCAATCTGGGTACTGTTTTGTTGCTGCCTAACTGCGCCAGCTTGCAGGCATGTTGGCCTTGGTGCACACTAGTCTCTCTGCTTTCTTTGCTGCCAGCAAAGTGAATTGATTGACCAAAGCTATGTACATGCATACTTACGCAGAGCAATTATGCTCAGCAGCTGCATTAGTGGCGCTTGCACAACACAATTTTTCGGGCTAAATGAGCAAGCAGATCTGAGCTGAATGAGCGAGCAGATCTCTAGAGGAAACCGGAAGATGGAGCAAGGCACGCTCTCCTTTTCCCCTCATAAGCGGTGCACAGCCCTTTTGGTATTTGGGCTTACAGGTGGGCCGATTCTCATAACGGCAGCTTTTGCCAGATCTTGGAACTTGCATTTTGGTCCTTGAAGGTGTTGGAAGGATTATCAGCACTGGAAGAATTGTTAGCACTCACTGCTTGTAATTTTTACATTCCAGCACATTGACCCCACTGGCAGTGGAAAGAAATGCGTAAACTGATCTCTAAATGCAGCTTCCCATCCACCGATGACCTCCCTTCTTCAGCCTGGACAAGTCCTCATAAGGCTTCAGGCCCCCCCAACATCATATACTCCTATTTTGCCTACATGCCTACAAATGTACTGGGCAGAGTGAGCAGAACACTTCTTGATCTTATGCAAGCAGCAAAGCTCAAAGAGAGGAGGCATGTATGCTACTCTCCTTGTTCATGCCCTTGTGGTGGTTGATTTAAATTGTGGTTTGCCATAGGCACGGTTGAAGCAGTTGAATTTAACTGCCGATTGAATTCAATCATTCGGTTGAAATCCCGGTTGAAATCCACTTCAACCGCTTTCAACCGCTTCAACCGCATATTTCAACTGGCAGGATTTTTCTGACGTCCTCATTGCGCATGCCACTTAAGGACTTAGACACATGTGCAGACCAACAAAACTCATCCACGTCAGCAAGGTGTAAATCTGCCTTCAGCACTTGGCGTAATGTTTCACTGTTAGAAGCAAGCATATTGTTGAAATTTAACAGTAGCCCTAAACCAATAAAACTGCAAGGGCTCTTGACCACACTCTCTCAATACTGGCCTGTTCGTGGCAGTACTCTTCACACCTAGAAAACGCCTTCAAGAGCATAATTGCTTTTTTTGTAATTGGCTTTTGAATTCATTGCCTTATTGTACGTACTCTGTATCCCCACACTTGGCACGCGTACATCCCAGCCGGAATGCCAGACACCTTAGAGAGCCAAATCAGAGCATGTGGCCTATTCTTTAGATCATGTTCATGCACAAACTCCTTAATCCTTTGCTGGGCAGCCATGTAAGGTCGCATTGCATGCTCCTCAGACACCTTCAGATTCATGTGCTTGTCCACAAGCATACTGAGGTATCTAAACTGCTCTTTCTCTGGAAGATCCATGTCTCCATACATGGAAGTAGGCAGAGAAGAACACGGCCTACTATTAAGATGCATGACCTCTGACTTTGATGTATTGACAGTCAGCCCCTTTCTCATTGCATAAGCTCGTAGTCTAATCAGCATAACTTGCATTTCACCTGGGTCATTGATACTTAAACTGAAGTCATCTACATATAGCATGTATGAGACGCCATTCACTCCATCCCCTGTCACAGCCGTAACCAGACTTAAAACCCGCAGCTCAAAGAATCCAAACAGGAACAACAAAGTGACTCTACACATCATCCTGATTGGTCTGGCTGGCACTTTAGAAAAGAAAAAAACTACGTGCTATTTATAATAAGTTCACGATTAAACCTCTTGTCAATTTCAGGGGGCTTCCGGGGGGGTGTCACTGGGCGCGCGGAGGTGGATACAAGGAGAAGGGGAGTCTGGGCGTCTCGGGGCATGGCCGACAACCCG
The DNA here is from genome assembly GCA_914767535.2 of Dunaliella primolecta. Classification (NCBI taxonomy): domain Eukaryota; kingdom Viridiplantae; phylum Chlorophyta; class Chlorophyceae; order Chlamydomonadales; family Dunaliellaceae; genus Dunaliella; species Dunaliella primolecta. Next base: position 3,012,712 of record OU611754.1, on the reverse strand, counting down.
CCCGATCCTCACTAGTTCAGTCACTGACGGTCTCTTTCCCTCTCCTAGGCTAGCTTTGGTTAAGAAAAGAAAATGAAAAACTGCGTAGGCAGAGGAAACTTCCCCTACATCAATTAAGGGTAAGGGGATACATTGGCTCAGAAGAGCCTTGAATCCCCTAAACCACGAAGCTACAAAAAAAGATTCTAATGGGGATCTGGAAGGTTAATGGAAGCACCCGGCTCCATAACCTGGCTGCAAGAAGTATTCTTGTTTTTAATAGCACGCCTAGTGGAAACAAGCTTGTTGGCACACATAAAAGAATGGGCATGAATTGATTTCCTTGCGGCACCAAGTGAGTTCTCAGACTGGTTCTCATTTCTTTCAATGAAATACAAAGCTTTTTTATGTCAAGATTAAGTATTTATTTCTGGCTGCCTGAGACCAGCCACAAGCCGATCAGCCAAATGACTTGGCCGAAGGTCACCCCCCTGTAACTGTTTCCTCTTGCAACACAACATAGTTTTCTCCTACATTGAAGAGCTTATAATTTTGTTTTTGGCTACGGAAGGCTCGTCACAGGCCGCACAGTGGTCCTGCTCAGCTCTGTTGGGGCTTTGGTGCACGCTGGTTGGTCTAGTGCAGGCTTTTCGCTTATTTGGAATCTCCAATTTCCTTGCATTTCTCAGATGTATATGAACTAATTGGACAGCATACCCTTTTCCTTTCTCCATTAAATGTACACTGCCCTAAGGGTTACAAGCCTTGTAACCCTGAGGGAAAAAGGCCTCAGTCAAGACGTTTGACTGCTAGCCTGTTCATAAATCCACAAGAGATCATGAAGGAAAAAAGGAAGTTTGTTGTTATCCTGGTTTATAAAATTATTAATATCCTGGGAATTCACATGGTGAATGGTACCTAGACAGGGCAACTTGTGGGAGACGTGGAGATGTAGAAAAGGTAAGTTGTGCTAAAAAAGTGAGGCATAATTCTGACGGAGAGAGCAGACCTGGGGATTGGAACGTTTGAACAGCACATGTTTTTCATCTTGTATGTTATCAGAATCACAGGTATCACAGACTGGAGAGGTATTATTGGACCAGACAGCTTTTTAAACCTGAAGAGCGTGAACACACAGCTTGAATCTGGGAATGTTGCAAAGGACATGATGGGGAAGATCCAAATACATGTATTTAGGCAACGTATAAGGAGGGTGAATGGCATGAGTAGCTCTGACAGAAAATAAAAAAGAAAAGAAAAAGAAAAGTCTACGCTAGCCAAAAGGCCGCGTGCATTAAGGAAAGGTCCCCTGACTAGCAAGCTAGAAAGGGTCTCACCAAAGGGCCCTCAAACCTAAACTAGACACAGCTAGCCTAGGAGAAAGCCAGAAACATAGCTAATAGCTAACAGAGCTCTGACAGGAAGTGCGCACCATTGATGATATGTCAGCCGCTTACTGTTGTACTCTGGGATCAGGAGTTGTGAATTGATTCCAGTAGATAAGGTGTCTAGTTCTTGGGTCCACCACAAATTGACTGAGGTTCACAGGGGCACAAGCCAAAATTTGACGTCTCATCGCTGAGGTCCTGGCAGGTCCGAGTGTGCCAGACCATCAAGCGCAGTCAGGAGGGGTGATGTCCAACAAGAGTCAGTTCTAGAGCTATGCGTGGAGAAGCTTCTTGAGGATGAGACTGTTGCACTTAGTGAGTTGTAAAAACGCATCGTGGCATGAAACCAGTTGAACTGAAAAAAGGTTCCATGCCACATTCCCGTAGGATGCTCCAAGATGGTGTTGCGGATTTTACCCCAAGAAAGTCCCGCAAAAACGTTCAGAATCCACTTCTGTACTACAGCTAGGAGCGATTGTCCATTTCTGTGCCTTTGCTGTACTAATATGAAAACAGGTTCCAACAAAAGGCAAGCACTGCTGGCAGGCAGTGGCGTTAATCATCTCTTATCATCAGATCCAACAGAAAGGTTGATCATAAGATGGTGATCAGTTACCTTGATAGTTAGGAAAACTTTTTTTGTAATGCACATAACGGCGAGTAAAATTGAAATTAAAAGTCTGCGCTAGGCAGCAACCAGCGTGCATTTAGGAAAGACCCAACAGTCAACGCTGAAACTGACAGTGAGTCCCACCAACTAAAAGCATAGCTAGAAGCAACCAAGCTAATGTGGGTCCGGCGGGCTGTCAGCCATCCGTCCAGGTGTGCGTCTGGCTCTCCTGCAAGCAGCCCGTTCCACAACCCCCTCCCCTGATCCCCCATTGCTGGAGTTATTGAAATGGATGGCATGTTTAGTGTTATCAATTTTTGTCAAGGTTTTGGCAGCGTGAAGGTGAAGTTTGGTTGCAATTTTGTGGGCCTTTTCTTTGGTTAAGCCAAGGTTGCAAATGGGGATCGATTGTGTAGGGGTTGTAGAAAGTTCCAGCAACTCCAATGGGGATAGTACGTAGAGTGACTCTGTTATTGCGGTGTGAACCTCAGAGGATTTTTTGCGCAAGTTCTCAGTAGTGTTTTTATGTTGGTTTTGTGCATTCAGAAGCGTTTGTTCAGGTTTGGTGTCTGAGCAGAATTTCAGCTCAATGAGGTGAATGTCGTTGTCCCTAGAGTTCATGTCCTTTGGGTGGCGACCTTGACATCTCCTATCAAGGAGCACCCTACCTCCTCTCCAGAATCACCCCCATAATAAAAGTCCTCTCAATGCCAATGCAACCCACCCTTAAAACCTTAGCCTGTCACTGCACTTATGCCCTCATGGAAATAGGCATAAACAGGCTCTCAGCCTTGCTGCATGATAGCCTCACACATATTATTGACGGGAACAAACTCACATTCCTGTTTGGCCGAAAAGTCAAAACGAAACATATTACAGCCCTAAACAAACTCTCCCATACTCTCAACACCCCCACTCTGGCTGAGGACAGACCTGACCTCATTAATACAATCATACACAACCAAGACAGCTCTTCCAATAAAACCCTTGAATCACGCTGCATAAATAATACAATATATGCTGAAATGACTAAAACTGAGCATACACCCACAGGATGGAACTGGTCAAAGCTCCACCGAAGCAATGCTGACCCAGATCCCCTCAACCCCAATCCAGACAATGGAAATCATGCCCCTAACACGCTCACACCTCCAAACCTCAGGACTCATAGCAACCCTCTCTTTGATGCTGAGGATATGGAAGTAGAAAATGCTTCCCCTAGCAGCCAGGAGAACCCATCCCCTAGCACTCAACCAAGCGCAGAGATGCACTCATATCAAGGCAGAAGCACTCGCAAAAGAAACAATCCGCACGCAGAGCAGCCGCAAGCACAAGCACATAACAGAGACTCCACTCAGACCCCCCAAACTAGAGGCAGAATGCCCAACGGGAGCCGAGCCCCAACAACTTTTTTTGACACCAACCACCAACCCATAATAACACCTTGTCCCTCACCTCCAGACATTCCAAGCACCGAAATCCCCCAATGGCTCTGGAACTATAAACAGAATACGGCTAATACTTTGAGGAAAGTCGAAGCTAGCAACACCATCTTCCGCTACGACCATGTTATCCTAGATATCCTAGGCTGGCAACACCTCCGAAAATATAAGAGAACCTCTCAAGAAAAGGAGGAAAAACATTACAAAGTACAATGGCACCCTGTCACCATTGAGAAATGGGCCTTGCCCATTTTCAAAAATGATAGGCTGCATCCTGCCTCTACAAAACATGTACCAAGAAGAACTAAAGCAGACCCGTGCTGCCAGCTCTGCTGGAGCCCTGTGAGCAAAGAACACACAGCAATATCAGAAATTTATGATGACATGCCTACCTGTGACACCTGCCATCGCACATACCACTGGGCCTGTCTCATACATGTCAAGGCCTGCTCCCAAAATGACCGGGAACTGTTCAATCACAGTGAGCACTGGGACTGCCCTGCTTGCGCCTCCCTGTCAGACTCTCAAAAAGCGGAAAGGATCAACTTCTCTGAAGACTGCGAAATGATCTATGTAGAGTGGCATCCGAAATGGGAAGCTGAAGAACAGCTACGTATACATCCAGATCTGGATGTTCATGTGCAAGCCTTCAACTCGGAGGAACACCCAGAGCTTATAGAAGACCCCTCCACCATTGATACAGACCTGGACAATCTTGTCAACCAAGGCTTTGAAGGCAATCCCCAAAGCCTAACTGACTCCTCATGGATCTCAACTACCGGCTGCGCGATTCGCAAAAATGCCACCTTTGATTTCCAACCCACCAACCCACAGATAGATATCATGCCAACATGGCAATGTGAAATCATCATAAGAAGTGTTGATCTCATGAAGGAAAGCCTTCACCCTGACACATGTGATGAGGTCGCCATGCCAGCACAAATGCCAGAGATAACCACCTCTGAATGTGCCTGCGTCTACAATTCCAATGGCAAATGCATGGGCATGCTCACTATAGACAGGCTCAAGACCCTGCTTGAAGCCTACAAAGCTGCCAAAAAGGCAGGCGTCCATGACACCATCCAGCCCCCAGTCCAGGATTCAGCAACTGAACTTATGGGTCTGCTCTCCCGCCAAAAGGCTCAACAAAAAAATCTTTTTGCTCAGAGCAAAAATATCTTCAATTCAAACATGCTTATTACTTCCTCTTGCATTTGCTCAGCCCTGCAAAAATGGTGCATGGTCTCAGTAGAGAGGTATTCCAGCCCCCTTCATTTTGAAAACACCTACAACACCTATTTCAGTACAAATTGCCGAGACCAAGTCTTCGGTGCACACACAGACGCCCTCTCAGTGCGCTACACCGGATTCTCCTTCTGCCATCCACCCCATGATGATGAAGTAATGTTTAAACTCATGCGCCATGCAGTGCATTCCTCCCTCCAAAGCACAGACCCAGTTGCCACCTTCATGCTCCTGCCTCACTGGAGAGGCTTCAGCTGCAACGCGTATATGACCTGGATCAGACAATACCCAGACGTCGCAAGAGTACTTGCCAAATTCCCCGCAAGAAAAATCCAATTTCAGGCACCACAACACTGGTATGACACCATACCCAATCCTACCCAACCATCCCATCCTATGCAGCTCATTGTTGTGTGGAATCATAATGCCAGAGTTATGCTAGACAGCGCAAACAGTGACTGGTTTCAGTCCTTCCAACAAGATATAAAACAAGTTGTACCAGAAGCTTGGTGGCTACCCTTGGATTTTCCAAATCCTGCCACGCCACTGCGTACCCACCAACACCTTGCATCAAACACTTGGAAACAGAAATTCCAATCACTCCCCCCTGACACACATAGCTGTACACACAAGTGTCCTCAGGCAAGAACAGCCTTCACCCCTGCCAACTACAAAAAGATGTTCACACCTAAAATCAAGGACTGGAGGGAAATGACATACACAGATGGCAGTGTGATTAAACACAAAGATGACGATTCCCCACCGCTGTCAGGTTCAGGCGTTTACAAACCAGGTATAGACACTACTCACCCCCCTCAACACCTACAACTGCACATAAAACCCAACGGCCATGGGCCTACCAATACTATCACGAGAGCAGAACTAGTGGGTATCCTGGTGGCACTCCAACATGAGCAAACCAAAATTGCCACTGATAGTGCATCCTGCATTTTTCAAATTTCAAATCAAACCCTTCATCCCATGCGCATGCGATATCACCTACATGCAGAGTTGATACATGCAATATCAACCATAATAGAGCACTCCCCTCACCCTATCCATTTTTATAAAGTCAAAGCCCACTCTGGCATCATAGGAAACGAGGGGGCTGACGCTTGCGCTCGCACCGCAGCCCTCTCTGACACAGTAGACATTACACTTCCGGATGCCAGGGACCCTTTCCACAACTTTTATTGGCTCTCATTGAAGACCTCTCCCACACAAAGTGATGGCATACACCGCTCCCATACGTCCCCGATACACTACCTCACCAACCTGAGTGACAAACTTAAAACACACATGCACAAGAAACACAAACTTGGCTCTGCTGACACCTCTGTCTACCACTACCAGAGATGGCAGAAGCTTAACGATGCCACACCATCCACCAACAACACAAACAATGAAGCTCACAACTCAATCTCTCTGCTTGCAAACAAGGAAATCAGCAACTCCTTCTGGGAAAATCCAAAGATTACCCTTAAACAACAAATAAATCTCATGAAATATCGAACGGATACACTGTACACACAGGGCCATGCCTCTCAGTTTAACTTTTCCAGTTCTGATAGGTGCCCACTCTGTGCAAATACAGATAACATTTATCATGTTCTACTTAGGTGTACCAACCCAACACTGAGTGGGATGCACACCAACAGACACCATGCGGCCCTTAGTCTCTGTGTAGAAGCCCTCAGCAAAGGCCGTTACGGCTCATCCCTCATTAGCATGGATGGCTGCAATCATGACAGACTTCTGGATCAAGGCATACAAGTGCCTGAAAACACCTCTCGCGCTATTCCAGACTGGGTTTTCCCAAATGGCGCTGCCTCACCTGTACGGCATACAAGCCGCCCTGATGCTCTTTTTGTGCGACACATCCCAGGCAGACAAGCCCACCTTGATCCTACCAAGATCCTACCACAAAATAGAGACATTCACCTTGTTGAACTTAAATTCTGCTCCGACACTAATCCTGTCAGCACCTTGGAGCGTGCACAAACTCAACATTCCCCCATCATTAACAGACTTAAAACACGCAGCTTGAGAAACCCAAACAGGAATAATAAAGTGACTTTGCACATCATCTTAATTGGTGTTGGTGGCACGATTTATAACAATTATACTATTACACCTCTCATAAATCTGGGATTGACCAAACAAAAAGCTGAATCACTAGCTTCCCAACTCAGTGTCCATGCCATCCAAAGATTATCCACCATAATTAACACTAGACATGCACTTTGTTTTCAGGGAGCATCTGGGAGGGGAGGGTTTGCTGGGCGCGCGGCAACGGCTGAGGATGGCAGAAGAAGAGTCCGAGCGCTCAGGGGCATGGCGGCCAATCCCCCGGATCCCCATTAGATTTTGCTTCTGGCTCTCTCTCCTAGACTAGCTGTGTCTAGTGTAGGTTTGTAGGGCCCTTTGGTGAGGCCTCTGACTTTAAGTTAGGGGTTCTTTCCTTAATGCACGCGGCCTCGAGACTGCGTAGACTTTTCTTTTCTTTTTCTTTTCTTTTGGGTGGTGGTTAGAGTCTCTGCCTTCAAGGGGTAGGACTATAATGCCATCAGGGCGACTGAGTTGTGTGTTTTGTGGCCGTCCAGATGGGAAAATCCAATATGGGATGTTTCTTTGGACATCATCAGGAATTTCCATATCCAGGGAGCGCAGCTTTCCTGTATGCATCCATAGTAACAATGCAAGGTCCAAAGTCTCCTTTGCTGAGTGCTTCACCACAAATGCTCAAAGCTTGATGATGGTGATTTATGTTCATTCTATTAATGTGTGGGTGGGTGCACCTGAGTAGGTTATGTGAGGTGCTATCAGGTGCACCACAAAGAGGGCAGAGGGCAGGCCCAGGATGGCCACTGATGCGTCTGGCATGCTTGCTATTGTAGAGGGTGTCTGTTCGATAACTCATAATTTTCATTTGCTCTTTAAGGGTGACAGCTTTCAAATGCCAGAAAGCATTGCTGATCTTGAAATTGACAGTGGGTTGGTGGTTAGTCAGCCTCCGCAAGTTTTGTCAGTTTGTGTAGCTGTATGTGTTATCGTTTGCTGTCCCCAGCTTGTGCTTGTCATGCATGATTTGTTTTAATTTGTTTTGGAGTTTTGGAAGGGACCAAAGTCCTGTTTGGGACCCGGGTTTTTAACTGGTGTAGCAAGCCAGTACAGATGGAAAAAAATATGTTCTGTCTGGTTGAGCGAGGTGCCAGCTTTGTGAGGCGACATTGCTGCTTGAAGAGCAAGTGCGTCAGCACCTCCATTGCCAAGGATGCCGCTGTGTGATTTGACTTTGTATAAGTGTACAGGAAATTCTGACGGGTTATTATGAGTTATTATGTCGACGAGGATTTGTGCGTGTAGGTGAGTGGACATGCTCCCGGGTTTGAGGAGCTGGTTTCTGACCTGATATATTGGAGCTATCAGTTGCAGTTGAAGTGCGTCCTTGCTGAAGGGCTACAAAAATTGCAGCTAGCTCTACTCTGTTAATTGTACAAGTGGGACCATAGCCTCAGGGATTTATTGTGCAGGTGATCCGGAATGAAGAAATATGCACCTGCCTGCTGCGTATTCCTATTTGCAGAGGTTATGACACTGCCATCTGTATATGGCAAGGACCTGTTCATTGATTTCTTTAACCATTACATACTTTTGCCCAGCTTCCAAACACGGATCTTATTCCTTTCTTGGCGAGCTTTCACAGTTTGATTGATTTTGAGGTCAATGCTTTCCTAAATCAAGACTCATATAGGTTTTCAAACATTTTGTCAGAATTGATTTCAATTTTTGATGCTGGATCAGAAAGTTTCACCAGCAGCCGACCAGCCAGATTCTCGGGATGTAGGCCAACCCCTTGTAACCCTTGTAACCCTTGTATATGGCAGTTGTCGCCAGTCTGGGATTTTGGGTTGTAGGGGTGGCTTGTAGGATTGTATGTTAGGTTTAGCATTTTTGTTGAACACAGACTTGAACAGGTTGTATGTGTCCTGATGCAAAAGTGCAAATCTCTTCCTCCATGTGCTTGGTGCTTTAAAGGAGAGGATTGTGTTCTGTCTGTCTGCAAGCTGTTGTGCAATGAGACGGCTGCGCTAGGCCATAAGGACCAGGCCAAGACCGGTGGCCGGATGCCACTTTGGCACCTTCCTATTCCTTTATTGCAGAACGGGGGGAACTTGCACCCCATCCTTATGGCTTCCTGCGCACTCCGTCCGTGCTCACACCGGATATCTATCTTAACTGGTACCAAACTTGTACAATTACATGTCGACTGCTTCTGTGGCACCATATTCCTTAGGGATTCCGTGTTGTAAGCCCTCAAGCCAGTTTGGGACATTTTGGAAGAGTCTCTGTCTTCCTTCATTGTTCCAGATGGCAATGAGTTGCATGTGCTTCATATTTCTTTCTGGAGGCGCTAGAGGAAGATGAACTTGAGGTGGTTGGAAGGTCAGACTTTCTGAGGGAAATTTTGCAAGGACTGTAGCATGGTCAGGGTAGCATGAGATCCAGCGCATGTAGCCTTTCTTGGTCCATCCCATTTGACTGGGGTGGATCATGAAAGCTACAGTCGGAATATCTGTGTTTGTAACAGAGGACAGGGCATGCAGTATATGAATTCGTCATCATGGGCAGGGTGGCAAAAGGAGAAACCTGTGAATTTGGTGCCAAACATATCAGTGTTGGCCCCAGATACTCTGTCTCGAGCATAAGGGCTCCAGTATGCTGTGAAATGACTGTCATAGTCAAGAGGGCTTGCAAGCTTTTCTTGCGTAACCAGTGCATGACACGTGAGGGCTCTAAGGATATGTGCTGGCATGCGCAACAAGTCAGACTCTTTTGTTTTCTGATTGCCTTTTCCGAGGTGGAATGTGTACCTGTGGAGGAGGCCCATATTTTATGTTGCTTCATTTTGGATAGGGGGCTGGATGGAGGTGTGGAGGCCAGCTTGCCTGGCTGCCCTGTATGCTTGAAGCAGGGTTTGTAGGCAGTGTGTCCTTTGCAAACTGTGCACCTGTGCTTATTGAAGCGTATCCTTGGGGTAAAGCGTACCACTCCTAATTGGTCTGTACTGCGTGAATGTGGGCATGAACCTTTACAGTTCTATTGGTTTCGTGCAGCAGTTAGCTTTTACAATGCTTTACTGCGCAGCAACAGCACTACACTCAGTAAGGTACTGCAAGCAGATGTTAAAATGAGCAGCCTTTCCCATAAATGCTGGACCTCAGAATTTTTGGCTGCCTGCACAGGCTTGGACAGGTGCAACGTGTTTACTCGTTGTGTTCGGTCAGGGCAGCCTATAGTCATGAGGGAGTTTGTTGTTGATCTGAGAAAAAGGCTGCGAGGTGTGTGGAATGCTGATGCCTTGGCAGAACATGGTGAACACACGAACAAATTAGCCAAGTATCATCACTGGATGGCACTTCCTTTGAGACCCTTGTCTGTCCATGGTGCGCCCTTTTCTGTCCCCAGGTATTTGCATCTTGATTTGGGCAAGCGCGCGCTCAGAAACATAGCACGTTTTCGCTTACATGCTCAAACTTTAAGAGTTGAGACATCACTTTGGCAGGAGCACACATCAACTTGTGACAGGTGTGACCAAGGAGGACTCCAAGATGAAAAGCATACGGTGTTCCTTTGTTCTTGCGCTTCTGTGTGTTCTCTTCGAAGGGCTTATGCACAGTTATTTTCTGACTTCCCTTCTACTCATAGAATTTTACTGGATGAATCAGGCACTTTCTACTATTATCAAGCTAGCTCTGAGGATGCTATTCATTTCTTGCAGAAGCAAACTAATGAGACTTATCGTTTTATTTCCGATCTCATGGATATTTTTTGTGCTGTTGGAACAGTTGAGCAGACCGAGCAGCCAAACTACCTGGCTGAAGGTCAAACCCCATTGTAACTTGTAACTTGTAGGCGGTGAGGCGTGAAGATGCCTGCACATTTTCCTTTGGTGTCATAAATGGATGCAGCGTGAGTGGTCATTGCAAGGGATATTTTTGGTTGACCATCAGAATTTGTTGTTTCCTGGTACCATGATAATAGTATTAACCACATCTGTTTGTGGGTAGGATATCTGCTTGGGGGTTGGTAGTTTCTGGGTCAAAGTATGCTGTGTGTGCATGGGGTGGCCCTGGGTGGTGAGCCAGTGTCTCTGTAAATGGTCTGTGGAGCCCTCATAACCTTGACAAGCCCAAGATGATGTGCAGGATGCCCAAGATGATGTGCAGGATGAGCAACACGTTCTTTTCAAATGCACTCATCCCCATGTCTGTTCTCTTCGGCTTAAATATGCTCCCTTATTTTCTGGTCCTCTCCTCTCTTTATCTCACTCTTCCAATAGGGTGGCTCCTTACGTGCCTGGCATTCACCATGTACAGTCTTATCATATCTCTTCTTTCTTAAATCAAAACAATAACAAGTTGAACAAGTTGTTGAAATGAACAGTCTTTCCCATAAATGCTGGACCTCAGAATTTTTGGCTGCCTGCACAGGCTTGGACAGGTGCAACGTGTTTACTCGTTGTGTTCGGTCAGGGCAGCCTATAGTCATGAGGGAGTTTGTTGTTGATCTGAGAAAAAGGCTGCGAGGTGTGTGGAATGCTGATTCCCTGGCAGAACATGGTGAACACACGAACAAATTAGCCAAGTATCATCACTGGATGGCACTTCCTTTGAGACCCTTGTCTGTCCATGGTGCGCCCTTTTCTGTCCCCAGGTATTTGCATCTTGATTTGGGCGAGCGCGCGCTAAGAAACATAGCACATTTTCGCTTACATGCTCAAACTTTAAGAGTTGAGACATCACTTTGGCAGGAGCACACATCAACTTGTGACAGGTGTGACCAAGGAGGACTCCAAGATGAAAAGCATGCGGTGTTCCTTTGTTCTTGTGCTTCTGTGTGTTCTCTTCGAAGGGCTTATGCACAGTTATTTTCTGACTTCCCTTCTACTCATAGAATTTTTCTGGACGATTCAGGCACTTTCTACAATTCTCAAGCTAGCTCTGAGGATGCTATTCATTTCTTGCAGAAGCTAACTAATGAGACTTATCGTTTTATTCCCGATCTCATGGATATGTTTTGTGCTGTTGGAACAGTTGAGCAGACCGAGCAGCCAAACTACCTGGCTGAAGGTCAAACCCCATTGTAACTCATTGTAACTCATTATCATATATCTTCTTTCTTAAATCAAAACAATAACAAGCGCTAGCGTTTTTCCTTTTCTACATGAATTATTGCTTTTTTATGAGCAGGCTCGCAGTCAACCGTTTTGACTGGAGGCCTTCTTTTTTCCTGTAGCCTGTAACCTGTAACCACAACCTTGACGAGTGAGGTTGTCCACATTGGTGTCAGCAGCTGGTAAGTGCTGGTCGAGGAATGGCACAATCTCTGTATAGGATTGTTCAAAGCTTTGTACATGCTCTTTGAAATCCGGACTTGCAAGGATCAAATCAGCTGCTTCCCAGGTGGGGTGCCAGGTGATTATCATTTCTGCTTCTCGTTTGTGATCATACTTAACAGAAGACTTATTGGGCAAGCCACGCGCCGGGCAGCGCACCTGACAACTTACTGGATCAGCATAATTTTTTGTTGGAATTTCTTTTCTTCTTGATTGGCAAGACCCATTGTGAGCGAGAGCGCTGCTTAGGTTTCCCCTTCATCACACGGTCAAGCAGAATGTACTTGAGCTCAACAGCCAGCAGGATTAAAACAGCCTTCATTGCATGCCACAAACGCATGACTCAAGGTATTACAAGTCGCCGTCAATGCACCTAACATCATATATGGTGAGCACAAGACGCTCTTCCAGGAAAATTTCATGCATTAAATTGTTTTGCAACACGTGTCGATATATAGAGCAATGCCTTGGGCAAGGCTGAAACGGCAAGGCAGAAACACAGCAACAGGATCAAAAATCAAAATAGTTGAGGTTAAATTGATGAATCGTCTGGTTAGCATGAAGACCAGCATGATGAATTGTGGGCCTCACACCATGTGGGCTTAGCAAATCATACATCATCATGAGAATGAGCACCAGAAAGATTCAGAAGAAAGAGATATATAAGCCTTAAAACGGATCTCACAAGGTGGCTTGTCATATCAAGCTTGGAGCTTCCAAGACACCACAAGGGCAGAATTGGTTTTAACTCATGGTGCATTTGTTGTCCACAACATCTTACAGGAATGCACACTGGCGGTGAGGGCTCAGACAAGGGGCGAACCAACCCGCAATGCCTCTTGCACGCGGCGGCAAATGTTGCACTAGTCCCCTGTTCAACAGGCAGCACAGGGAGTGCATATACGCAGCTTGCATGACAGCCTAGACAAAGCCCGTTTCTTAGAAAGAAAGAAGAAAACTACGCAGGCAGAGGAAACTCCCCCTACATCAGTTAAGCCAGAAGGCTTGTTTCCATCATTGACCGATTTGCAATTTGGTCCCATCTACTGCTTTAATCTGCTAACCTACATATTTCTGTGTAAGCATTCATGATCCCATCTACCCACAGGGATTCCTCCAATCAGCACAATTATCCCATAATCACACCTGTGCCGACTTGCCTCATCACAATGGAAGTCCTGGGTTCATGTACCATCGCTTGTGGCCTGTGCAATTTGCTCAAGGTCTGTGCACACATGTCTTATCACATTTGCTTTTACACCTTGAATCTGGGCAAGTACAGCACACACACATGGCAGGTGATTGAGGAATACACCTCCCTCGGACCTGCCAGGAGTCATTCACTATTATTATCCACAATGACATGCTCACAGCATGGCTGTGCATGATTGACCCACAGGAGCATACTTGTTTGACCACATGAACAAGCACACTTTTGCCTGACCACAGGAACAAGCACACTTTTGCTTGACCACAGGGAAATGCTTGACACACAGGAACAAGCGTACTTGGTGCATAAGCCTACCCCCACTTGCTTCATAACCACACTCACAGGTGCCTCCTGATAGGTGCCTCCTCAGTAACATCAGACCATTCATCAAAGCGTTCACGATTCACCAACCCACCCACCCACACTCTCACAAACATATGCACACGCATACCACATGCATGCGCATGCTCATCCAGGAAACCCACCAAATATACATTTTTTTACATTCCTACTTCTCTGTGCAAACCACTTTCCCCCTTTTAAGTCATGGGAATCCGTTGTACACATGTTTTCGTGCAAAATCTCTGTGCTGGTTGTTGGGTGATGGAGAGCTCAGGCGGAAGCGAGCTGTCCTGCTCGACCTGCGCAACACGGGAGGAGTGGACACGCCATTTATAAGGGGTCAACCTACAGGATTGGCTAACCTTTTTTGAACAAGGAGGAGTGGCCCAGTATCAGAGGCCCCATTAAACAGCAGGTTCTCCTGGGCTATTTCTCCAGCTTGAAAAGGGACCTCGCAAGCACAGGAGGCCATATTGCACGGCTCAAAGGCAGTGGCCTCATTGGACAACAGGGTTTCCTGAGTCATTTCTTCAGCATAGAAAAGGGACCTCGCAAGCACAGGAGGCCATATTGCACGGCTCAAAGGCAGCAGCCTCATTGAATAAAATGTTTTGCTAGTCCATGCCACCGGCACAGAACAGGGAGCTCACAAGCAACCGCAACCATAGCACGGCTTTACTTTCATTTACTTCATTAATTTCCGGGTTCTGAAAGTGTCAGGGAGTGGATCCTGGAGTAACCATCCTAGCCAGGCCAAAAGACACAAATAATGGTTACATAGGGGGGAGCGACCCTCAGCCAGAACATCTGAATGATCAGCTCGTGGCTGGTCTCTGTCAGCTACAGGAAAAATAGTTCCTACAAGTCCCTGGTGTGCGACACCCATCAAGGTTTTAGTGGTAAGCACCCTCCCTCAGCACCCTTCTGCAAAGCCGAGGTCTGAAGCATCAACACCCCTGCACAAAACCTAGGCATCACAAACAATCTGTGTTTAGCTTAAGCCCAACAAGAGTAGCTCATTGGCCCACAGAAAAACAGGTACCTTTTCAGGCTGCCAAGCACAACACAGACCCGCCTCCACCTTGCAATCTGATCTGCATTAATCCCCAAAAGCCTGGTTTGCAACCCCCTTGCGAACTGATTCACATTGAACTTAATTTGCAAGCCCCCTTGCCGACCGACTTGCACAGCGTCGTGTGCAACCCCCCCTGAGAATGGGTGCGCTGAGCCCCCAAAGCACCACAGATTGTCAACAGTACCTCCACTTCAAGTATGCGCTTATTTTAAGGTTATTGGGATTTCGCCATGTCAGGAAGCCTCCAGAGCACCAAGCCCTTAACCATCAAGCTTGCATCCCCCGCCACCCCCCATTCGAACTGATTTGGCAAGGGTTCCATAAATCGGGGACCTCAGACATAGTGAGAGGACGCTCACAGCTGCACCTCCACAGGGGATACCTAGAAAGCAAGCAAGGCCAATGAGCACCTCAACCAGAATTGACAAGCTCCTGCAGCAGACAGGGCCAATGTGCACCTTCTTCTGCTCAAGGTGCCATGATCAAGTCTCGCCAAAAACTTGGGTTGTGCACTCTCACCCACACCCCCCGGGCCTGCTCAACGAGGAGAACAAAAGGAAACGAGTATTGGATGGAAAAAACACACACCTTGCTGCACGTTCTGTCCCTCTCCTGGCACTGCACATGCGATGAGTCAATGTAAGGGTGGGCTTGATGCAAATGGATGCCTAAATGGAAGGGTGGGCATATTGCAAGCACTACCAGAGGACAACTGTGGATACATCCCACTCTAAAGCTCTGCATGCCATCGTAGACACTTGCATATCACGGCAACTAAGCTGTGAAGTGGAGGAGGTGCAAATGCTGTCGCAAGGTGGCAAGGATGCAAGGTGCAAAGCAATGTTGGGCCGAGGCATGCGCCAAAGCAATGTTGGGCTGAGGCATGCTCCAAAGCAATGTCGGGCTGAGGCATGCGCAGAAGCAAGCAATTTAACAATGTCCCAGGTACGAAGGACGCTACCCTTGTTGTCAACCTGGACATGCCCTATACACCTCCGACGGAGCCTGATTTATGGTTGCCTTGTTATTCAGATGTTGGGATGAACGACGGAGCCTGATTTGTGAGTGCCTTGTTGTTCAGATGTTGGGATGAATGACGGAGCCTGATCCGTGGTTGCCTTGTCGTTCAGGCGCTGAGATGCATGTTGTGAATTCTGAACTCGCTGCAACACATCTGTGCTCTTCAGGGCATACATTGGATGAGCTCCACCATTGCACAAGGCTAAGAAGCGCGTGCTTACCCGGAGCGCTGCCCTCATTATCAGAATCCATGTCTGTATCAGACATGGTGAGGGGAGGTGGGTGATCCCAGCCTTCAGGGATCTGGCCAGTCTCACCCCAGGACCCGAGGTAATTTTCCACGGCCGACTGCAGGGTAACACAGGTCAACCAGCACAACAGCAGGTGAGAGACAGGAGCTAGCCTCACTTCAGGACCTGAAAAGCAGCGCAAATAGATATCAAAAACAGAGCACCTTTTCAGGTCTCCCACAAAGTTTTATGACCTTTTAACATACTCCAAGAAAACATAAAGGAAAATGCATGCGCACATGGGCACACATGCACACTCCCTGCATGCACACACCCACCCACCCACCTGTACACGGTCTTCTGAGTCCAGCATCTCCTTCACATCTCGCTGTAGTCCGTCGCACAGCACCTCCAAGGGCAGCACTGAGAATGGCTCCTCCTGCACCCATTGTTTGTTTGGTTGCAGTTGGACTCGATCTTTGGGCTCATTGCACTCAACTGTTGAAGCTGTGGAGGTTGGAAGGCCTCTGACCTCGCTGAGCAGGAGTCAGATATAGAGAAAAAGGAGCCCCATTGAACAAATAGATAAAGAATTAAGGAACCTCACTAAACAAGTAAATGGAGATTAAGGAACCAAGCTAAACTCGCTGCGCAGGATCCAATAACAGATAAGATTGCGACTTGCGACAGCTGCGCACCTTGTACCCAGCTTTCTTAACAGGCAATGCCGCTCCGAATCGCAGACACAGAAATAAAGCATGAGTGGAGAGCACCTATTGCTGCTGCCCTTACAGTTGAGCATGAGTAAATCAATAAAATGAAAACAATCACAGGAAAAACATCACCACCAGCGGCGCACGTCCCTCACCATTTGTATAGCAATTTCGTCGATGCCGAAGAGAAGGTACGACACCTGCAAGGTCAAATCATGATTCACGAGGGAAAGTGTGGAAGCGTCTTGTGAATGGGTCCCTCGAATTGGTCATAAGGGCATGCAATGACTCTGCACTTGAATGGCCTTACATCTCCACTCAGGGTTGCAAAACACGTGACTGAAACCTTTGCCGAAGTCTGATGATTGTGCCAGATGCATGATCGCGATAGCTTCGGGTCTCAAAATATTCCAGGTCTCAAAGCATGCGAAGAAGTACCATGCAGGGTACAAAGCGGGCCCCGGTACACAAGCGTGGAGCCGCTGTCCAGTGCAGGAAAGAAAGCAAAGGCTTAGCGTCAGCATCTGGCAGCAGGAGCTTTTCCTCCACGAATACACAGCGCCTCACATTTTAGAGGCGAAGTATCAAGATGTAGTGCCATGCCATTTTAGACATTTTAGACATTTTAAAGAGACCAAGTATCAAGATGCAGTGCCATGCCATTGGGTACTAGGCATGCAACACACCACCCTTTTTTACACTGAATGAGGATATCCAGAAAGGGTGATGCTGGACACTTATTTTCCTGCACCAACACCCACACTCTGCCACTTTATATCACCGTATCCGAGTGCCTAAAGTGCATGCATGCTCTAAACAAAAAGCGCCAAATGTGTGTGCCAAAAGAAGGCACGTGATTTTGTATGGAGGCCCGAGGACGAACGGCACAGCCCCAAGAGAGTGCCAAGCAGGCTAACAGCAGGCAAAGGGTGAACGTGTGTATATGTGTGCATGTGCGTGCGCATGCACGCCAAAGGCAAGCACGCGTCACAGGACAAATGCATGTTTGCTCTAGGATGAGGGCTCTTGCAACTTCCACAAGCGCATCAATCCTGCATTCCAGCGGTGAGATTTCCCACGCGTCCCATTCCACTCCATGCGTTCAAAATCATGTCAACTTGGTTTTGAAAATGCATGCGTTCAAACACATCGTCGCATGCGTCCCATTGTATTGCATGCGTTCAGGTGCACCTTCACTCGTGTCCCGGTTCATGGCATCCGATCCTGCGCTGCCTAAGGGGGTTTGCCCTTGTGTAAAGTCTATCCCTTAGAGCATGCAGTCAGTCGCCCAGCACAGGTCCTATCTCGCCACATGGAAGGTGAGCTCAAGTAAGAGGCTAAGCAAGAGAGTTATGTTTATCACCTCAGGGGCAATGATTGCGCTAATGCCTCGAGCAACCTTGCAGCACATGGGCATTCAGTATCCATTATTCGAAACTCATTTTCAGCAATGAGCTCATGGGCACTCACCACGATGGTGGCGGGCACCACACCCCAGTGCATCTTCTCCCACAGTGCCAAGGGCAGCAGGAACAGCCAAATGATGAGGAAGCGGGCGGTGTGGCGCGTGTCTGGAAATGTACAAGCACAGCAAAATGATGAGGAAGCGGGCGGTGTGGCGCGTGTCTGGAAATGTACAAGCACAGCAAAATGATGAGGAAACGGGCAGTGTGGCGCGTGTCTGGAAATGTACAAGCAAAGCAAAACGACAAGGAAATGGGCAGTGTGGCGTGTGTAGAGAAGAAGCAGGCACACTTCAAAACTTGATCCGAATGATGACCTAGGAGGAGGAGATTACAGCAGCGAGGCAAGCAGAAAGCACAGTGTGAGTGCAGGGAAACCTTATGCTCAGCTTCTGGCACAGCCCCTCCTACAAACCCTGCATGCCTAGGCGCTGATAGGTATTTGGACGACTGTGCTCATGCTAAACTGGCGGAACCCTGTCCTCTGGAACAGACAACACCCTCAAATTGATTCATGTCAGACCCATACCCAGGCCACCATAACACACGGCTGAGCATATATAGCCACCATCGCCCACACCACACACTCCTCATCTGTGGTGCACAGCCATCATCACCCATGCCCACCATAAACCCATCGAAACCCGCAGCTGAGTTTGTGGCCGCATTCACCCGCAGCTGAGCAAGATCCTTCACACTAAAGAGGCACTCATGCAGGCGCGAAACAGTCCGAAGCCAGGCTGGTGCGCAGTGTGCGCTTCCATTTGCACGAGGCGAAAAAGGAGGGAACTTGCACGTGCTTCTAAGAGTTGCGTCACTCCACTTGCATTTGCTACTGGAACGTATTGCACTGGACTTGCTTAAAGGGACTTGCCACTGAAGGGTACTACACTGTAATTGCTAAAAGGCAAGGCACACTGCATTTGCTGCAAAGGACTACACATGCTACTTAAGGAACAACATTGCACTCGCTTGAAGGGACAGGCAAGGCACACTGCTTTTGCTGCAAGCGACTACACCTGTCACTAAAGGGGATCGCATTGCACCTGCTAAAAGGGACTTCCAAAAACCCCAAGAGGCAGTCACTCACAGCTGAGCGGAATGGGGTTGCGCAGGATGCGCTCACATCCTCCCAGGGCGTCTTCCAGTTGCTTCAAGGGACTGCACTTGTACTTGCTAACAAAGGAGATTGCAGTGCATCTGCTACAAGGGACTTCCAAAAACCCCAAGAGGCAGTCACTCACAGCTGAGCGGAATGGGGTTGCGCAGGATGCGCTCACATCCTCCCAGGGCGTCTTGCAGTTGCTTGAGCTCTGTGTCGATGGCGACGCGGGCAGAGCCATCCAGGCCCTTTGCGGCGTAGACGCAGCGGCTCATGAGCTGCAGGGTGCCAAAGGACACGCAAAAAGCAGCTGAGAGTGGGAGCAAATGGCAGCGCAGACAGAGCCATCAATGCTTTAGACGCAGCGGCTCATGAGCTGCAGGGTGCCACAGGACACGCCAAAAACGGCTGTGGGTGGGAACAAATGGCAGCGCAGACAGAGCCATCAATGCCTTAGACGCAGTGGCTCATGAGCTGCAGGGTGCCAAAGGACACGCCAAAAACGGCTGTGGGTGGGAACAAATGGCAGCGCAGACAGAGCCATCAATGTCTTAGACGCAGTGGCTCATGAGCTGCAGGGTGCCAAAAGACACGCCAAAAACAGCTGTGGGTGGGAACAAATGGCAGCGCAGGCAGAGCCATCAATGCCTTAGACGCAGTGGCTCATGAGCTGCAGGGTGCCAAAGGACGCCAAAAACAGCTGTGGGTGGGAACAAATGGCAGCGCAGACAGAGCCATCAATGCCTTAGACGCAGTGACTCATGAGCTGCAGGGTGCCAAAGGACACGCTAGGTTGAATTGAGTGTGAAAAAATGCAACTTTGGTGTGACCAGACTCTCCATGGCGTCCTGGATGCCATGTCCTTTGTCCTCTGTAGCCATGTAAGTTCACAAGGACATACAAGGTGGACAGGGCCTGCTTTCCCTGACCTCACAGCACAGGCGTGGTGATACAAGGTGGACAGGGCCTGCTTTTCCCTGACCTCACAGCACAGGCGTAGTGATACAAGGTGGACAGGGTCTGCTTTTCCCTGACCTCACAGCACAGGCGTTGTGATACAAGGTGGACAGGGCCTGCTTTTCCCTGACCTCACAGCACAGGTGTAGTGATACAAGGTGGAAAGGAACTACTTCTCCCTAGCCTCACAGCTCTCCCATACGCAGGACACACACACACCCCTGCTAAAACTGCCAGAACACCAAAAAGGACTGAAGGTTGCTTGCCCCACTGCGGCCGTGCCTCATGAACTCATAGATGCTGCGCACTCACAAGAGAAACCAGGTCGGGCCTGTGTTGTGCCTCTCTGTCGCTATGCTCCTTTTTTATGTCTGTTGTGCCTTGAATATGTTCGGCGTGCCTTCATACAGATTGCACCCTCCCACACCTGCAGGACCAGGTTGGGCCTGTGCTGTGCCTCTACGTTGCTGCATTCCTTTTTCGTGCCGGCTGCACCTTCACATACTTGCTGTGCCTTGGACATGCTTCAGGAATTTTGAAAATGTTTGACGTGCCTCCCCACACACCACCCCCTCCCTCACCTGCAGGACCAGGTTAGGCCTGTGCTGCGCCTCCTCCACTAATGTGATCTCAGACGGTTGCAACACATCCTGCGATCATCCACACACATGAAGACTGTCGTCACCACATCAATCTCAGATGGCCTTTGTTGGTTGGTAGTTGCTACAGATGTGACCACGCACAGCTGCAGCAAAACCTACAAACAGACAGTGGCCAATAACTGCATTCTTTTGCACACCCACACTCTTCCAGTGCAAACCCACACTGGCTGCACCAAACAAGAGCATTACAGGTTTCACACAAAACACCAAAATGCAACGTAAAGAAAACAAGCATACAAGATGCAACGACATCAGGCTTGCCAGGTTTGTGAAGGATATGAGCATGCAAGGTGCAAGAACATCAGGCTTGCAAGTTTATGAAGGATATGAGCATGCAAGGTGCAACAAGATCCGGCCCGGACATTTGAGACACTCTCACAAACAGCTGTGCTGTGAAAGTCACCCTGTTGGTCATCACTGCATTTATCTTCTCTTTTGTTTCCCCCCTTCGCTGCAGCATGCACGTGGTCCTTGCAACCGCATCCTCATTTCCTCTTCACTCTTGTCCTTGTTATTTATTCCTTAGAAGCAGGCATTTGAACTCAGACAAATCAAAGGCAAAACTGTTGTACTTGGCAAGGGTGATAGCATGAACGAAAAGCGCTGCTTGTTTCTTTGCCCACACCCAAATTGAGGCTCCACAGAATCAACCTGCAGTACACTGGTGAGACCGTAGCCTAGCTTGCCAGTCATGGGATCTTTTAATTCCTGTATTGCACTGGTCAGACCATAGCCTAGCTTGCCAGTTATGGAATCTTTCAACCCTGCATTACGCTGCTCAGGTCCTTGCCTAGCTCGTCAGTTATGGAATCTTTCAACCCTGCATTACACTGCTCAGGCCATAGCCTAGCTCGCCAGTTGTGGGATCTTTTAATCGTGCATTACACCGGTGAGACCATAGCCTAGCTTGCCAATTGTGAGATTTTTTTTTCCTGCATTACACTGGTGAGACCATAGCCTAGCTTGCCAGTTGTGAGATTTTTTAATCCTGCATTACACTGGTGAGACCATAGCCTAGCTTGCCAGTTGTGAGATTTTTTAATCCTGCATTACACTGGTGAGACCATAGCCTAGCTTGCCAGTTGTGGGATCTTTTAATCAATACACTCAGTCCCGCTAAGTAGCCGTTGCCTTTCCTCTCCTTTCTTTGAATTACATTGTGTGCGGGAGCTTACAGACTTGTGCGGAGCAAGCCCTAGCTTACAGAAATGACCTCTTGACCTCGAGCAGGTGTTGTACGGCTTTGCTTTTGAAGCGCATGCATCAGCATTGCAAAATAAATGAAGCAGGCGCAGTGTGAGCACTGCCCTGGCGCACTTTGAAGCTTGCCTGCTGCACCCTTGATACACCATTGAAGCATGGGCTTCAAGTTCTCGACGAGATGGGATACACTGGAAACCAGGGCTTGCTGTTATTGAGACTGCGCCCAGGACGCGATCTCAGTGGCAGCAAGCACACATTCTTGAAGTGTGTAACCTTTTCAAAGATGCTGAATCAGGTTGATTGTGCCATGTTGTTAAAAGTGCTGCATCAATTTGGTTGCGGCCCCTGTGGCAGCAAGCTCTATAGTTCCCCATGTTTTTCGTGTTGCTGAAGGTTCTGGATCAGTTTCATTGCGGTCTCTGTGGCAGCACAATAATGTGTGTCATCTGGTAAAAGGTGCCGAACCAGTCCAGGTCGTGCTTGCATTAGCATCTGACGCACTCACATGCATTGAACTACTGCCATGGTGCAAACCCAAATCCTCACCTGCAGCTTCTTTGCCGCCTTAGACTTGGAGAATTCAAAGGTGGTAAAATTGAATTCCCACCCAGAAACACCCATGCCCAAGGCATCGTGCATTCCCAGGACCCTCACCAGCAGCCCTTTTGCCGCACCTAACTTGGAGGTAGTGCAATTGTTTTCGCACTCAGAACACCCTTGCCTACAGGCATGGTGCAGCCCTTAACCCCCACCTGCAGCTCTTGTGCCACATCCCAATCCGAGGCTATGCAATTGCTTTCGCTTCCAAAAACCCAATTGCCCACAGGTATGGTGCATTACCGGAACCCTTACCTGCAGCTCTTTCGCCACGCCAGACTCGGAGGTGGTGCGGTTGCTTTCAGCGTCGCGCTTGCTGCCAGGGGTGTAGTTGCGGATGGTGGTGCCTGCCTGCTTTGATTCCCCTGGAGGTATGACAGTGGAAGGTGCGAGAGGTTTGATCTCTCTTACTTTCCAAACCTTAACAGTTGTGTTGTTGTTGGTGGTGCCTACATGACAGGATGCTCCATTGCATTTGCCTGCGAACAATCTGTTGAATTTTGCCTTGAACACACTGTTTAATTTATGTTAATATGAATGTTTGTTTTTTATGAGTCTGACAGAGCAGGCTGAGCAGTCAAATCACATGGTTGAAGGCCCAAAACCCCCTTATAACCTAACCTTAACAATTTTCTAAACCAGGGTAACAACACATATTTTTCATTTATGATCTCATGTGCATTTATGAACAGGCTAGCAGTCTAATGTCTTGACTGAGGCCTTTTTCCCTTGTAACCCTTGTAGGTGGTAGTGCCTGCCTGCTTTAATACCTCTGAGGCACTAACATTGGCAGGCATGACAGGTTGCAATGACAGGGTGCTTATCATGCCTTCACCAGCATCGATGGTATACCCATGTGATTGCTCTTGCTTTAATACCCCTGAGGCAATAACATTGGCAGGCATGGCAGGTTGCAACGACAGGGTGTTTATCATGCCCTCACCACAACTGATGTTGTACCCATGTGATAGCTCTTACTTTGCCAATATCCAAAGGAAGGCTATACAGTCTTGATTCAGCCACTGCTATGCACTTGGTGGTATAGACAATTCACCCAAATGTCAAGAATCTTGGAGGAGTGCATGACACACATACACCACACCCACACACCCACACACACCGTCATGCCACGTCGGCTCTTCCCTCAGGTGCAGCTTTGACGACCGAGCAAATGCCACAGCCCACCTTCCCAGGGCTAGCTTCAACCCAGGATCCGTTGCTGCAAGGTGGGGAGGTCCATGTGTGAACAAGAGCACGTCACTGTTAAGAGCTTGCACACACGGGGGAGGTTCATGTGATGCGTGTGGATAGCTTGCCGCGAGGAATCCATGTGTGTGTATGTGTGTGTGTGTGTGTGTGTGTGTGTGTGTGTGTGTGTGTGTGTGTGTGTGTGTGTGTGCGAGCATGCATCCTGAAAAACAGCATGGCATGGCAGCATGACGTATCCCCTCAACCGTTTTGCGCATGTTTCAACGGCAGCTGCTGTTGTGGTGAGGGCGACCAACTTGCTGCAAGTGCACTTCCAAGAGTCATGCATCAGCAGTGCAAGGCCAGCTTCAGTCCAGCTTCTGTTGCACGATAAAGAGGCAGGGCTACCGCACTTAGGCTTGATGCTTTGTCACAAAGAGGGAGAGCTACCGCACTTTTAAACAATTAGGCTTGATGCATTGTGACAGCCTTTTCTACCTCTGCTGCTGCGGTGTCAAAACACACGTTGATGCAGCCAGGGTTGACATGCACCAAACGTCTCCTTTCCCTTATTTGATGTAGGGAGTGCTCTCTCATCAATGCCTATGTGTTTTTTTTCCGTCCTGCCTCCAGCGTTTAACTTTCTGGATTTCACGGGGGAGCGGTCCCAAGTGGTCACAGCACGCAAGAAAGAATATGATGCAAGTGTGTTCGGGAAGAGAGCCACTGAACTTACATGGGAACTTGGTCACTGCACTTACATGGGAAGGACGCCAAAGCCATCCTGACGATATTGCGACCGGAGTTGACCTGTGTCGTCGCGGCGTGTAAGCGTGTGTGTGTGTGTGTGTGTGTGTTGTGTGTGTGTGCTTGTATGCACATGTGGGCGTGGGCGCTCGGATGCAAGGGGAGTATCTACTTATTATGTATCCATTGACCTCTTCGAAAGCGTGCTCCATAACTTCTTCGGCGCTGTTGTTCCACCAGCAGCTGAAGAACATAACTTTGCCTACACGTGGGAGGAGATCCCACTGCAGCACATTCAGCAACAGGATCATTGGCTGGTCTTCTGCTCTGCTTGCTCGACAGGGCTGCCCGGAGGCGTACGCTTCTGCTCATCTATCCCACTGGTACGAATCCAAGAGGCAGCCTTGTACTGCTATGCTTCTCTCACCAGGACTGCCCAGAGTGCCCGTGCTTCCACCCATCGAGCGTAGCTGCTGTTGGTGCGGAACACCAGCATCAGGGACAGTGCAAAGGACATCTGCGTAGGTGCATGTTAGGGCAAGCAGTAGGCAGTTAGCTACAGTCAATATATGTACAGTTAGATGCTTTCATCTGCATGAGTGCATGCAGTAGCAAGCAGGCATTTACAACAAGCACAGCACACGCACAGGTGTGTGGGAAAGTGTGTGGGTGAGGGCGAGTGTTTGGGCAAGGATATGGGCAAGCAGGCATTCAGTTGCATGTGCAGGTGTACGGGCAAGTGTATGGACAAGGATAAGTATTTGGGCAAGGGTATGGGCAAGTAGGTTTTCAGGCTACATGGCCTCATGAAGGTCAATGGAATTTCCTGAGCATTTTTCAAGGGCCTGGGTTCTTGGGTTCTAGCATGTGAAGGGCGAGGGTTCTGTCTGAGACAGCGAGAAGAGGAAGAGCAGAACTCTATCCCTATGATGCAGCATGCCATGTCACCCCACTAAATCACACACACTCACACTTAAAGGTCAGAGCCACTTGGCATGGACAAGACTCAGCTAAGGCTGGCTTGCAAACAACAAAAAACAACAAAAACTTTCTCGGAGTTGGCAGCACACACCAACGAGTAGGGCTCCCAGGCAGCAGAGATTATGGTTTTTGGGACAAAAGAGAAGATCTTGGCGAGGCCAAAAGGCAGGGCCAGAGCTGTCCCACTCATAGCTGCAGTATTGTAGGTGGCCACTATCACGGCAAATGTGGACGTAGCAAGGATGGGCCCTATCAGCACCTTGAGCATGTGCGACCTGCGGGTGGTCAACAATGAGCTGTATGTGCGCATGTGTAAGCGTGCGTGCGTGTGTGTGTGTGTGTGTGTGTGCTTGTGTGTGTGTGTGTGCGTGTGCGTGTGTGTGTATGTAGAGATGTGCTTGCGAGATATACCATATTTCAGGTTTGATTCGGTTTGGTTACAGGCACTTTTTGATTCAGCTAAGCTGCCCTTCTATGCAGGTACAGCTATAAAACCCTATCCTATCCCATATTGCAAGAGCACAGGAACAAGTACTTGAGTGCGCATGCGCACCCATGCAGTTGACAACCGCCAGTTGTCTGATGGGGCACACCTGAAGATGGTGAGGATGTGCTCCATGTAGCGCTTGGAGGAGCGGTGCAGCCTCCAGCCGTAAAAATCTAAGGTGGCAGGGTAGACATCTGCCTGCAAATTGAAGAATAACCCAGATTCCTGACATGTTACAACCAGGTTGACCAACACTGCCTGTTTCGTACTGAGGACCACAGCAGTGAATAAAAAAAATGGGCACAAGCATCGATGGTGGAAAGGTGTACTTGTGTGGGGTTCTGCAGAAAGATTCCACTACAGCCTCAGCTGCCTGCTCTTGGTCGCGACCAAGGACCCTTGCAACGCAGAGCTTGGGGTGCTGATTGCGCAGCATTTGGTTTGATTTGTGATTTCGAGTCCTTTATCATGTCAACAGCTTAGCTCTTTATGTCAATAGCAAGCAAAGATACATACTTTTAACTGCTGGGCAGCTTGTTCCTGTTCCTCTCTGCACATGAAAGCACGCGTGTGGTTCCTAATCAGGCACAGCGCAATAGTAAAAACTGATGCTCATGCACCCGCGCTTTGTGCCCATTTGCAAGCCATGCAAAGAGTCACAATGTGTTTGGGCAAGCTCACGATTGCGAGCGAGGTTCTTGCCTGCCGCATTGCCCAAGAGGTCAACAGGCATAGCGCATCCTGAGTTCTTACTCTGCTCGTATGTCAGCGAAGGGGCCATCCCTCCACCCAGCTGGTTTGCAGGGAGCTAGCAAGCTGTTCCTACCTGTTGATATGTATTCACTTACTTCAAGGAGTGGCAAAGACTTCCTCCCCCCCAGGATAAAAGGATACCAGTACAACCCCAGTCAGCAGCGACCGGAACCGCAAGTGCCTCACCAATGTCTCCGTAAGACACCACCCACACCCACCTCGTAGATTCTGAGCTGCGTGGGCCTTTCGTAGCGCTTCCGCTTCAGCACATGGAGCGCGGCAGTTGAACTCCACCAGTTTTGCAGCGAGGCCACTCCCACACCCGTGAGCACTGACCCGTTTGTGCTGTCCGTGCGAGGGCAAGGAGAGGTGCTGGTGCTCTTGAAGATAAGGGATCTGTGCAGAGGAGCTACGGATCGGCTGCTTGCAGAGTTCCTGCAGATTGAGTTGAACGATGCGCCTGGCTTTCCACCAAGCGGGATTGACGACATCCCCACTGTCCCAAGCCACGTTTCACTTTAGACAGACTTTCTCTTCACAGCAATGCGTTGCTCATAACCACTCACAACTGACTCGACACAAATATCCAACTGCATTGCCAAATCCTATGCCAGCATGAAACACGGTGCAAAGTATCAAATATTTAATTTTTATTTCAAAAATTCTATGCCATGTC
Organism: Dunaliella primolecta; assembly: GCA_914767535.2. NCBI lineage: Eukaryota > Viridiplantae > Chlorophyta > Chlorophyceae > Chlamydomonadales > Dunaliellaceae > Dunaliella > Dunaliella primolecta. Next base: position 2,985,243 of record OU611754.1, on the reverse strand, counting down.
ATATACACAGCATTGCGATCCTGGGTAGCGCCTGGAATGGATTTTATTTGACAGTGGAGGAAGATGTTGGAGGCCATCCTGTTGCTGTATCCACTCTTCAGGATTGCAGTGCTCACTCTACAGCTTTCTGGTATGGATTTAAACCTTCTTTTACATGCATGCCCGAAGCACACTCACACATACACACACATAACACACACACACACACACGCACACACACACACACACCACTGCGACATAAGATATGGGTCTTGCATGGAAATCATGAAATAATTGTGTTCGCAACTGTCCTCGCGTTCCTGCGCAGGTCATGACCATGTGTATGCTCTTGCCCTGCTGGCTTGTTGTTTCTTGTTGGCAGCAGGAGTGGGCATTGGACTGCCATCCCAAAAAATAACAGGCAAGCGTTTTGCATCGCACGCAGAACACTTCTATACAATGCCAAGGTGTCTGAGAGCACATTCAATTGCCAGCTTTTTTGGTCCTTGAGCATGCACTTCAAGTTATGTGGGGCTGCAGGCTTGCACACACACACACACACACATCGCATCCCGGAATGCAAAAGAAGTGTCTGTGGTTGTTGTAGAGCCGATCTTGTCGTAGCGTGAGCAAGGTGTGAGCAAGCACTTCATTGTGCTTTGCATTTGTCTTCGATTGCTGCCTGATCAGTTAGAAGTGCTGTAATTGCTAACCCATGGTTAGCCAGGGGTAAGTAGGGTGTCTCAGTTTTTAAAATAGGCTCTCCGAGATTGGAAGAGCCTATACCTATGTGTGTAGGACTTAGTTGGAAATTTATGGTTAAAAATCTACTTTCACAGAAGGCTCTTTTTGGACCAAGATTTCTCAGGCCGACCCTAAAAGAAATGTTATGGGTAGATTTAAGTGGAATGGCTTAAGCTTGACTGAAACAAAGAAATATAGACCCTGCTTCACTCTCCTATCCCCCTCACTGCACTGGACCAATTCTTCAACATAAGGTGTCCCCATATTCAAAAAGCTGCAATTGGCCTCCAAGGCATCTTTGTTGAACTCCAACGTCACACCACTACAAATCATCAGCACCTTTACATGCTCTAGAGCCATGTGAGCGCGATGCTTGGTGCTCAGCTGGCCTCAAGCTGACCATCGACGCAACTCTAGCTAACACTCAAGCACTGCCACAACACCTTTCCTTCAGTCTTATGCTGCTTAATTGTTTCATGAGCTGCATCTTCACTCGAGTGCCACCATCCTCCCGCATGCCTAGGCGGTTATCCCTGATCGCCAGCTCCATCTCACTGCCAAGAACTTACATTTCCCATGGGATCACTCCAAAACGCATCACCTAGCAACACCTTCTCCACTTTCCAAAAATCCCTGAGGAATATGTTGATGATTCCAGGTGATCCCCTCCAGAACTTTTGGTGACACTTTTTGCCAAGTGGGTTATGCCCATTCTACCACAGAGCCTCCCCTGGCCTCGCCTGGCCTAGCTTAGGCCTAGGCTAGGCGAGTTGGCTACCCATCCCTACCCATGATCGATCAAGCATCTTCATTCACAACTTGCCCATGGACAGGTTATAGTGCACTCTCGTGCAGACTTCTTCCTAGTATGGTTGTAGCCAGGCGAGGACCCTGTAAGCGAGAGGCACTCGCAAGGGGTCATGTAGCAGGCAACTGGCTGCAGCAACATTCTTCTTTGTAGCTCGCTCATTGACTGCTTCCAGTGCACCCTCCTGCAGGTTGCTTCCCAGTGCGGCGGCAGCCAGACATTGACCCTCCAAGCAAGAGGCACAAGCCAAGTGCCGCTCAGCGGGCAGCTGGCTGCAGCAGCGCTACGCAGCAGCACAGCGCAGCACCAGATGCGAACCACAGGCCAGGCAGACCAACCCAATCACAGACAAGCCAAATTGATGCAAGAGAGGGTTTGAGGCAATCAAAGAACAGCATTGAAGGGGGGGGTGCAAGTGGAGTGAGCCCCGCAGTATCGGGAGCACCAGGGGCAGCAAGCGCTGCAGCCAGTCAAACCAAATGCTCAAGCTGTGCCTCACTGCATAACACAGCCAAATGTGTGCAACATCATCATCAGCAGCAGCAGCAGCCGCATCCAAAGCAGCAGCTCCAGTCAAAGCAAGAGCAGGGCCTGCTGCACGGCTTGCTGGGTGTGCCCTGCCTGACGCTTGCCTGGGCCCTGCTTCATCACACATGGACCTCTCCAGCTACAACCTCTACCACCACACCACCCCGCCATGGCACAGTGGGCGTGGCTGATGAGGCATGGACATGGGGGGTTGAGCCCTTTGGGCGTGTGGCACTGGCAGCGGAGGCCTCGGTATGCCTGTGTGTGTGGTTGGTGGTGGTGGTGTACATGGAGAGGGGGAGATCCAAGAAAACAGCACAGCCTCTGCAGCAACCTGTGCTGCACATTCCACAGCAGGAGCAGCAGCAGCAGCAGCAGCTGCGCACCAGAGGGGTCCCTTTCTCCTCTTGTCTGGCTGCCAAGGGCTGTGTTGGGGCAGCTCTTTTGGTGTTGCTGCTGCTGTTTGCGCATGGTGGGGATGTCATAGGGTTGAATCTTAGTGGGGCAGTTCATGTAGTGGATGGGGCAGCATGCGCTGAGCAAGGGGGGCAATTGCGAAGTAGGGTGGGTGGGTCATTGTGTGGGCCGGACAGCTATACATTGAGTGGGTCTTTTAGGGGGGGGGAAGGAGGTTCTGAACTTGAGTATTGCTCCAATGCCTGTGGAGCTTGCAATCCTGAACAAGAGGGTATCAATGGTCCTGACAGCAGCAGCAGCAGCAGCAGCACCGGGGTGTCTGTGTTAAATCCCTTTGAGTCCCTTGCCCCGCCTCACCCAATGTTGGCTCCAGTACTGCGCGTGACTTCTGCACTGGGGGGGAGTTTGGCCCCTCTCGGCACGCATGCCCTCTTGGCAGGCCTGCCCAACACTTTCACCATGGTGGGTGGAAGGTGCGAGAGTGATGGCTCCGCTTGTGTAGATATGCTGTCTGCCTTGCCTGTCCGTGTTCTTTTTTGGCGTGCATTGGGTAGTATTGGAGTCTGGAAATGCAAGGTGCTTATAACGTTCCTAAGTGTTTGACCAGTGCGTATCAAGGTGTGCCCTCTGTGTCACAAGAGTGCAACGCCTGGAGCTTTTAGACTTCTTTACTCCAACTCCATCAGGTGTGGCATGCTAGGAGGTGCCCTTTCATTTCTTCATGGTGCGACCTAATTCCAAGGAAGGGCGCAATCCTGGAGCACGCTTTAGTGTTGCGTTCAGGCATGGCCCAAATGGCACTTCCCCCTTGATCAGTCTGGCTGATCCATTGCCCCTCCCCTTCTACCTGTGCCCCTCTTTGTACAGGCCCCAACCTCAGGATAGTGCTACCTTGGTTTGCACTACGGTTAACATCAAGGTCGATCTAGTGGCAGCGTTGCCCCCACACAGTTGCCTTGGGAGTGGGTGTCAAGCGCACCTTTTCCACTTTCTTCTCAAGACCTCATCCACTGCTCCATACCCTTTTTTTCTGCAATGCAGGGTGAGGCGGCACTCAAAGTGGAAGCCCTCCTTTTACAAGGCAAGCCTCACTGCAAATTTCCTGTTTGCCATGCAGGGTGAGACGACGCTCCTAGTGCAAGCCTGCTGCAAGCCCTCCTTTTGCAATGCAAGCCTTACTGCAAGACCTCTGTTTTCCATGCAGGGTGAGGCGACGCTCCTGGTGCAAGCCTCGCTGCAAGCCCTCCTCTTACAATGCAAGCCTCACTGCAAGCCCTCCTTACACAATGCAAGCCTCACTGCAAGCCCTCCTTAAACAATGCAAGCCTCACAGTAAGCCCTCTGTATGCCATGTAGGGTGAGGCGACGCTCCTGGTGCAAGCCTCGCTGCAAGCCCTGCGCATCATGCTGAATGCCTTCCCTCCCAGCTCCCCTTCGCCCCTTCACTTCCCCTGCTGCTGCTCCCCCACGCCTAACCACATATACTCTTCACCATCGCTAAGCAGCGTGCCATGCACCAGTGGCACAGAACAGCAGCGTTTGGGCTCTCGTTTGCCTGTTCTGAGCCAAGGGGCACTGATGGGGCTAGCGAAGCTCAACCATGAGCACTATAAGCATCTCCATGAGTACCTCCACAAGCGCTTCGAGCGCCACCACGAGCACCGCCACGAGCACTCCCAGGGCAACGCTCGTGCCGCCCATGCTGGGCAGGAGTGGAAACTTTCTTCCATGTGCGCATGTGCTGGCCCTGGTAGCAGGGAGGCCACTAGTCGCACCACCAGCAGCAGCAGCAGCAGCAGCAGCAGCTCTGATGATGGTGGCAGCAACAACTCTGATGTCGGTAACAGCAGCAGCAGCAGCAGCAGCAGCAGCAGCAGCAGCAGCGCTGATCCTGTTTGCACTAGCAGCAGCTCTGACATCGGTAGCAGCAGCAACTCTGGTTTTGGTAGCAGCAACAACTCTCATGCCAGTCGCAGCTGCAGCTCTGATGCCAGTAGCAGCTGCAGCTCTGATGCTGGTGTCAGCAGCCCCAGCGCCTCAGAAGGGGCCTGCCCTTGTCCAGTCAGCTATCCCAGCAGGTTGCACGACGGCAGACAACGCAGCGCTCGCGAGCTTCACCACAGCCTGGAAGGTGCTGTGGCCGTGGTGGTGTGGGCAACCCTAGCAGGGGGTGCTCTGTGGTGGCTGAGGTACACATGGAGCTCTGTGTCGCCGGTGCAAAAGGCCCCTGGAGTGTTTGTGCTGTGCTGGGGAACCGCTGAACTCGTGCGCCTTGCCGCCTGGACTGTGTGCGTGTTCCTGCCAGGCAGGACTCCCACATATTACGGCGTGCTGGCGGCCATCGCCAGCAACCCTACCCTGCGACGGCGGCTGTGCATCCTTGCGTACTGGGGGGCATTGCTGGGAACGGCCCTAGCCGCCCAGGTGAGCATACAAGCATCTGTATTGAAGAAGGTGCACTTGCGCTAAGGTGAGCAGAGCACACCTTTATCAAGTAAGCGAAAAAGGACCTAGAAAGAAAATAAAATTAAGTGGCGTGCTTGCGACTATGGGTTGGACCTATAAAGCAGGGCTGGCTCGGTCAAATGGTGCTACACAGGCTACCTAAAAATTGGAGGAAACATGTTTGAGCTTGGGTTGGGGGTGCTTGCTTAGTGCCAAGGTTGCTGGCGTGCAGGTGCAGGGGCTGCCCTTGGCATCCAGGAGAGTAAAAATCCGATACTTACCGTGCAGGTGAAGGGGTTTGATACATTCTGATACAGTCTAAACAGTCTATGCAGTCCGGTACTTGCCGTGCAGATGCAGGGGTGCCCTAGCCAGCCAGGAAAGTCCAATACTGGGGTGGGTTGTGGTGAGCTGGGTTGTCGCTGCTGCTGGTGTCAATGCCCGATTCTTTGCACAAACTAATTCGGGTACAAGCTTGTTTCGCCAAGGTGCACCTGTACCCTCTCACCACTGTGTGGACCACCAGTGTTTCCTTATCTTCCTTTATGTTCTGACTGGATCTGGCTGAATCAGCCTCATGCCCTGCTGCAATCAATCCAAATGCACCCTGCATCTTGGAGGTGCTCCTGTAGCCTCTCACCAATGTGTGGGGGGACAACCATGTTCCTTTATTTCCCTTGACCTCCATGCTCCCTCCCCTTTCGTGACAATTCAAGCCCTTGATTAAGGTATCGTACCATGTTCCCTCCTTGGCCTCCATATTCCCTTCTCTTCCTTGACGATTGAAGCATTCCTACCTTGATCTCCATGCTCTCTTCTCTTCCTTAACGATTGAAGCCTTCCCCCCTTGACCTCCTTAATCCCTTCTCTTCCTTGAAGATTGATGCCTTTGATTCAGGCATCATACCTCCTGCAAGTTTCACGTATCCAGTTTGTGCGCCAACATGGGCCAACATTGCCGGCTGCCTCAGTGACCTCTCAGTTGAAATGCAGGCCTGCAATGTCAAGATGTGCTTTTAGGTCTTCAGTGCAGGTGCAGGCCTGCATTGTCGAGCTGCACCGACAGCATCTCAATTTATGGCTCCTTATTCCAACAATTGAAGTCGAACTGCTGGATCGTAAATGCAAACCCGCGTTGTCTGCCTGCGTCAGTGGCCGCTCAAATCATACTTGCAGCCTACCTACAATTTATAGCTACATAGCTGCACTGAAGCTTTCAATGGAAGACCCTCATTCCACGCGCAGGCCTGCATTGTTGAGCTGCACCGGTAGCACCACGATCCGATGGCCCCTTGTTTCAACTGTTGAAATGCAGGCCCGCATTGTCCAGCTGCGTCAATGGCCTCTCACCGCCGTGCGTAAGGGCTACCACATTTTGGTGCTGCTGTTGTTTGTGCCTGTGCTGCTGGTGGACGCACCCATGCTCGTGGTGTGTGCGGCTCAGAGGCTTGATGGCTTGATTGCTGCAATGCAATGCGATCACACCATAATTAAGCACTTTGCTTCTCTGCTCAAAATCTTCTGTCATATTCCTGAATTAGATAAATGCATCCACACGTTTTCAAACAGAGGTCCTGAAGGATCGCATCCCTCTCATGATCTGAAGGATGGACGACGTACAATTGTCTGCACCTCTTGCTTGCTTGCTTGAATTGTCTCACACTTACAATGGGTTGGAGGTGTGCTGCCATTAAGACTTTGCAACACATTGAGGAATTTCAGTACGCAAGGATCAGTACAGCCACCCTGTCTTTCTCAGCTTCCAAGGAGCTGTCATAGACTGCACTTACACGCTCACATTGCCAGACACATGAATGCAGTGTCACACAAAGTCATGGGCGCAAGTGCGCACGCGCGCACACCCACATACACATACACTCACACACACACACACACACAAACACACACATACACACACGTGCGCGCATGCGCGCACTCGCTGCAGCTCTCCCTGGCCATCGCATTTGCGGCACTGCTCTGCCTGGAACTGGTGCGCGCAACCAAGACCCCGCTGCTGCCTGCGTCCCTCCACACAGCTCTGCATGCCTTCATGTCCCACTTTGTGGATGAGAGGGACCTTGGGGGACCCCTCTTTGTGACGCACCTGGCCCTGCTGCTTGGGTGTGCTGGCCCGCTGTGGTGAGTTTCATGTTTGGCTTGGGAGACGCACACTGCTGAGAGCATCATCTTTTCTGCACCTGGCGCTGCTGCTGGGGCGCTGGGTGGGTTAAAGATTTGGTTTTGCATGCAAAGTTGAGGATGTGTTCCTTGCGAGCACCTGGCGCTGCTTGCTGGGGTCCTGGGTGGGTTGAACATTTGGTTTTGCATGCAAAGCTGAGGATGTGTTCCTTGCAAGCACCTGGCGCTGCTTGCTGGGGTCTGCTGGCCTGATTTGATGGCAAGATTGCTCGATTGGCCTGGTGGAGATGTAAGCACAGAAAAACGTGCTGGTAGAACTAGGTGGGGGTGGCTGATCCCTCTGAGAAGCAGCATATCTTGTTAGTAAGCGGTGCTCAGGCAACTAGAGGAGCAAGGTAAGGTCCAACGCATGATCCAATGTAGTCTGTTTGTGCTCGGGATGGTATCCTGGGTCTTCATCTAAGCACGCTGTTTGCTGTCCAGCATGGACTCTCAACTTTCTTAAAGAGTGCTCTCCTACCTGTGGCTTATGTATAAGGCCTTGTAATTCACAGCATCTGCCTTTTTTCACTTGACCTTGTCGATGGTGTCGTTAACAAATGAAAATGAATGAACAGAAAGATTATGCCAGCCAGAAAGGCCGGGTGCATTTAGAGAGGATTCTCCTCCTAGCAAGCTAGCAATGTAAATAACAGTATGTCATGGGTACCAACTTCAATGCCGGTATTTACAGATTTGAATCAGACTGCAATATAGGCATGGCCGTTTAACATAGAGCCATCTCAACCAACATTTCTGATTTAGCTCTCAATGATGACCTTGCGCTGACCTCTAAATTTTTTTTCCGTTGCATTCACCCATCCAAACTAGTCCTTGCTACCGGCTTGAGACAATGAGCAAGCCAATTTTGCACGGATCATCCAAAAGCATGATTGGCACATGCTCCTTGCGCGGAAGAATGAGAGTTGCAAAACAATTGTCCATTAGCGTGTATAATTAAGATTGATCTAGGCAAAGTTTCAGAAGAAGGGCTTGGTGGTTTGTGCGTGTATGCGCGCGCGTGCGTGCATGCGCCTGCTTTAAAATTTTTCAACTGTTTGGGGCTGTTAGGGGAATAAATGGCAGAACTGGGCAACTTAGCATCGGATCATATAAGTACTCTTCGCATCTCCCTGTGTTGCAACATCAACACCTCCAGGTTGGGCTGCGCAGCCTATACTTCCCTTTTCTCATGTGGGCGAGGCTGCAACCTTGGCCCTGACATTGGGGTTGGAGAGGATACATGGACAAGACAGTTTGAGGAGGCAGTTGGAGTAGACAGCCAGAGCTGTGGTCCCCTGGACAAAGGGTGGCCCGTGTTTGTGTCTGCCACTCTGCAAAACGGGCCATGGCTGCTGCTGGCAACGGCAGGTGCGGCTCGGCCGTGGTTTGATTTTTGCATTTGTTGTAGCTTATATGGCTGCTGTTCTTTCAGCATCGTGATATTTGAGGCTGCTGCTCCTTGGGTGTTGTGGCTTTTGCGGCTGCTGTAATTGAAGCGACATGGCTGTTGCAGCTGCTGCTCTCTGTGTGTTGAGCTGTTGCGGCTGCTGATCTGTTGAGTGTTGTGGTGGCTGCAGGCAACAACAAATGCAGCTCTCTGTGGTGTAACCTTCAAAAAAGCTGTAAATTGATTTTTGATCATAAGATGGAGTTGTGCTAGTTACGGTGCTTGCTACATAGCTGCACCCACCTAATACTTCACCTTAATCCACATTTTTGCATGATATCTTGGCTAGTTGGATTGCAGCATGCCAGCTAAGCATGCAACGCCTTGTATACGCTAGGGCTGGCTTCTTACAAACTTGAGACAAACTGGATGTACACTGTGCGCACTGCACATGCTTGCATTTTGAGAAGTGCAAATGGACCATTTGTGTGAAGGTGCAGCTCGGCTTTTAAAGTAGCCTTAAATCACCAGCAGCCGTGAGAAATGCCAAAAGAAGTGCTACAGATTGATCTTGCCATCCATGTACTGGATGTTGACGCAGCCCAAACTTGTCAGAGTCAGCAAAGCCTTACAAAACTGAATTCTGGCAGGAAAGGCTTGCGTATTCTGTCCTTTTTGGCCCCTGTGCTGCTTCTAGCACAAGTACACACTTGAATTGACAGCCGCATCATGAGAACCGTCCTTCCATGCGTGCTTCTTGCTTCTCAGGGCTGGTGACGCTAGGAGTGGGCGACACTGCAGCATCAGTGGTTGGAAGCTGGGTAGGGCGCTCGCGCGTGCAGAAGCACTCTAAGAAGACTTGGGAGGGCCTTGGTGCAGGGGCCGGTGCCATGCTAACAGCCTCTGCTCTACTGCTTGTATTAGCAGGGTTTTGGGGGGGAGCTGATTCCAGTGGGACCTGGGGTGTGGTTGGGCAAAGTGGGGTTGGGGAATGGCAGTGGAGCCCCATTTGCTTGAATTCAATGCCACATTGCAAGCATTTGCTGCTGTCAAGGCAAGCAGGCGCCCATGCAGCAAGTGATGTAAAAAAAGAGGGTGGATGGCATGGAAGCATTGACGCAAGGTTGGAATCAGTTGGCCCGGAGAGTGGAGGTAGGGCTGATCTAGGCGTGCATCCTGGGAAAGCAGGCAACCAGGCTGGGACAGCGCAATGCACGAGGATGGGGGGCAGCAATTCCGTGGATGGGGGGCAGAGATCTTTTAACTACGGGGAAGGAGCTCCAGAGGGGGGAACTAGGAAAGAGCCATCTGATGCCCAGGAGAGGAATGCTAGAGTATGGCTTCCAGGAGCAGGAGAAGGCTTTTCAGCAAAGGTGCTTGCTGTTTTAGTCGCGGACCTGGCGTTGCATGTCATCCTGACTGCACTTCTAGAGGCATTGACATCGCAATTGGATAATCTTGTGTTACCCTTGTGGCATTCTGTGCACATCATGATAGTGTTGGCAGGATTGCCTGCTCTCTGCTTGAATTGCCTGATTTTAAACAATTTGTAATGAAAGAGAGCACACCTGAAATGCAGCGCGAGGGATCTTTTAGCCAGCACCATGACCAGCGCTAGCAGGGTCGTACCAAGAAACTGGGCTACCATAGGTATGTATTCATACCACCGGTGGAAAAATGCTTTTCCCGGAATGTCACAAAGCTGCCCAGGTCAGACCATGGTTTTGCCTTTAAAGCCTTGCGTGCTCATCCTACCAGTATTAGATCATCCTTTGCTTCGTCTAGTTATTCTTTTTTATTGATTCTCAACCTATTTCCTGAGGATCTATCTCCTGAGGGAAGGAAGGGTCACGTAGCTGTACCTGAGCTGTGAAGACACAAGGCCTGGACAACAGTTGGAGGCGGCACAGCTGCAGCATGCAGACCTCTGCAAGAGTGTAACTTTGCACACCTTCCTTCTGGATGTTGATGGGAATTTTCATGCAGAGCACACCACAAAATTAGAAACATAAGGCCTTGACCACCAGAAAGAAAGAAGAAGAAAAATACGTAGGCAGAGGTGGCTCTCTCTGCATCGATTAAGGAAAAGGAGACATTGGCTCAGAAGAACCGCCAATTCCCTCCACCACTGAGCTGTAAAAAAAAAGAGTACAAATGGAAATTTGGAGGGTTAGTGGAAGTACACGCCTCCAAAATCTGGCTGTGAGAAGTAAGATTGTTATCAATCGCACGCCCAGTGGTAACAAGCAACAAGTTGCTGGCGTAAATAAGAGAATGGGCATGAAGCCTGTGAGCAAGTTTAATGGCACGTCGATGGTCAAGTTCATGTTGTTTGGGATAAATAAGGGTGTGTTTAATATAACAGATCCCGCTGACACCAATAAGAATAGTATGTAGAGTCGCAGCTTTTGCACTGATGAGTTTGCAAAGGTCTGCATGCTGCCGCTGTGCCGCCTCCAACCGTTGTCCAGGCCTCGTGCCTTCACAGTGCTTGATCTCAATCAAGTGCACATGCCACTGTTTTGCATTCAGTTGGTGAGGCTGTCTCACGCGGTTAGCTAACTTGAAGCTGGAGCTCTGTGGGGTGCCATGTCTGCTGCATAATATATGGTGTGAGCAGGGAGGAGAAGAAGCGGCTTTGGCTTGACAGGGAGTAATCAGTACAGCATCAGGTCGGCTTCATGTGAGTCTAGATCTCTTTAAAAATTGCGTGGGAACAGGTAAGGGGGTATAGATCTGTACTGTATATGCCCACACACTTGTTGCCACGAGATGCGCAATTTGGACAAAAGTATTTCTGACAGCAAAGTAATGAAGCTAGATGGTTTCAATTACCCTCCATATCCGCAGTAGCCCCTTCTGTTCATCAATTTTGTAATGAAAGATCCTTTGCGGAACAGTAAGGTGACCTAGCACACCTAAAGAAACAATTGTATTGTATTGGTCCGTGTGGTGCTACCACACAGCAACGCGCCCAGAGTTGCCAATAACCGTGCAACAAAGGGCCATGCTGCTTCCCAGCATGTTTCTAAATGAGCTGCTCTTTGTGGTCTTGCTGCACATTGCTGGCTTGGCTGCAGCATACAGAGGATGTTGGGGTCCGGACCAGCTTGCATCAGCGTTACCGTAACATCAGCGTTACCGTAACATCAGCGTAACCGTGACATCAACTTGAAGGACAAGCACCCCTGGCACAAGGCCAGGGATAGAAATAGAGTCAAACCTCAATGGACGATGGAATTGGAGGCTAAATAAGAGAAGGCACCCAATAAAAGAACCCCACTTAAATGCAGGTTACATCTCACACACTATGTTCTGCGATGATTCAGCAATAACCACCCGCGATCTGACGTTACAGGGATTTGCTGGGCGTGTGGCAGTGGAGAACAGGAGAAGAAGAGCCTGGGCGTCCAGGAGCATTGCTGACAACCCTCTAGATCTCCTGGGGGTAGGCCATCAGCTCTGTTTCTAGCTTTCTTCTAGGCTAGCTGTGCACTGACACGTGTTTACTTAAAGTTTAAGGGCCCTCAGGTGATACCCTTGCTAGCTTGCTGGTTAGGGAACCTTCCTTAATGCACGCAGCTTTTTGGCCTGCATCGACTTTTCTAAATCTACAGCTCCTTTAAGCCAATGTGTCTCCCTTTCCTTAATCTAGGGAGGGTTATCCCCTCCCTACATTCAAAACGCTCTGCAGATCTAATTCTTTTTTGAACCAGAACAACGCAACACTCCAGATCACCAAACAGGCTTTCAGTCACGGACCTGTTGTTACATCACCTTGGTTTCCTAAGTAGTATGCAATCTGTAGGATGTGATACACAATGTGGAGATGCAGAATAACATTGATGCCGGAACTTGCCAGATCCAGGGATGAGTTCTTCTTGAATCCGAAAAAGAGTACTTACAATATGTTACAGTTGCACATTTGTGCTCACTTGTTCACATAACGCCGTTGTACTTCCGCCCAACAGTCGCAGCTGGAAAGGGAGGGCATACCTGCAAATGGTATGCTGTGATTGACAAAAAGAATGTGTTCACGCATTGAACTGATGTTAGGGACCACACACAGCCTTTTCCCCCCAAAGTCTTTCGTGAAAAAGCCACCTGAGATTTTCTGTTAATTTCTTATTGCATTCTGATCCAGAAAGTGCTCATCAAGCACATAGCCTTGCAGAATGGCTTTGTAAATGGTGTTGGCAGGATTGCTGAAGTTAAACAGAGTTGCTGAGTTCATTGCAGAGTAACGAGACAGGGGGTCAGCAACATTACCTCCGAGGTAGGCAGAGTCTGCCTGGCCGGTATACCCATCTGTAGTTGAAGCGGGAGAAGAAATTCAACCATCTTGCCTGCTTTCGTGACAGAAGTGGCTGAGAGACCAGGTAGACCAGCAGATTATGGTCTGTAACCAGAGTAATTTCTGGGCCTTCCAGATCACAACGCCATTGCAATAGTGCATCATGTTGAGCAAGCAGTTCTTGCTCACCTGTTGTGTAGTTCCCCTCAGCAGGAGAAAACTTGCGGCTATAGTAGGCAACCGGATGGCCTTCTTGAACCAGAACAGCGCCAATGCCTTTGATGGATGCATCTGGAGTAACTTCATATGGCAGATCTGGATCAGGGAGCTTGAGAACAGGTGCTGAGATGAGTGCATGCATTATGCGGCAAAAAGCATCCTCTTGTTTCTGAGTCCACTCAAAGGGAACATCTGCACGAGTCAAGTGGACAAGAGGTGCAACAATGGCTGCAAACCCCTGCACAAATCTACGAAAGTAGTTTACAAGTCCAAGAAAAGGCGAACTTGTGTGACATCAGATGGAGTTTGCCATTCCTGAACTGCCCTGATTTTCTTTGGGTCAACACGGAGGCCATGCACAGATACAATGTGACCCAGAAATTCAAGTTCTGAGCAATTCAACTCACACTTAGGCAACTTGGCATAGAAGCATTGCTCACGGAGAATCTGAAGGACCAGCTGCAGATGCTGTTTGTGCTCCTCAGCTGATCTGGAGGAGACCAGAATGTCATTGATGTAAATGACAACAAATTTGCCAATGTAAGGAGCGAATATCTTATTCATGGTTGACTGAAAAGTGGCTAGTGCATTTGTCAGACCAAAGCACAGCACTTCAAACTGTGCTGTCAAATTTTGAGTAAATGTCCAAATGGTGTGCGGAAAGCAGTCTTTAAGGCATCTTCATGTGCCCTCAGTCTCTGTTGCGAAGCCCTCAGCAAAGTTGCACATGGCTCATTCCTTGTTGCAATGGATGCTTGCTGTAGGGAAAAGCTCCAAAAACAAGGCATTGAAGTCCCTGAAAACATCTCCAGGTAAATTTCTGACTGGGCTTTTCCCAATGGTGCTGGCCCCTCTGCCCAACGCCAAAGCCGTCCTGATGCTGTCTTTGTGCGCTCTATCCCAGGGAGAGCAACCCATCTCGACCCTAAAAGGATACCTGCTCAAGATAGGGATATCCACCTTGCGGAACTTAAATTATGCCCTGACACTAACCCCTTACCCAGCCTACGAACAGCTGCTGACCAGCATGCTAGTACCATTTCCAGGCTTCGCACCCATAGTCTCAGAAACCCAAACAGAAATAATAAGGTGACCTTACACACCATTTTACTTGGTGTAGCAGGTACTATCTATAATGACTACACCACCACTCCTCTGGTCGAGCTGGGTCTTACCAGTCATAACGCAGAAAAAATTAGCCTCTCAATTAAGTTGCCATGCACTCCAATCATTAACAAAAATAATAAACACCAGGCACTCATTACACTTGCAGGGTTCTTTGGGCAGGGGCGGCACTGGGGATGAGGCAGTTCAGAGCAGGAGGAGGAGAGTCCACACCCGCAGGCGCATGGCTGACAGCAACCCGCTAGACCCGCATTAGTTGCTCTCCATTGTTTCATAGCTTGGTTTAGGCTGGGCCTGTGAACCTCCTCAGTGAGGCCCTAGCTAGCTTGCTAGTTAGGGGACCTTTCCTTAATGCACGCAGCTGGACCTGGCTTGCGTAGTCTTTTCTTTCTTTCTTTAGGTGTAATGCGGATCTGATGGTAACCTGATTGCAGATCAATTGAAGGAAATACCTTCGACTTGGACAGTTGGTCAAAAAGGTCTTCAGCACGCGGAAGTGGATACCTGTTTCGGATAATGACTGCATTCAAAGCTCTGTAATCAATTGCCATGCGGAGTGTGCCATCCTTTTTGGAAATAAACAGAATGGGTGCACCAAAAGGAGATGCAGATGGTCTGATCCATTTCTTTTCCATCAAAACAGGAATTTGCCGCTTGGCCTCTTCTAGCTCCTTTGGACTGAGCCTGTAGATGGGCTTGAAGGGAGGCCTTGCACCAGGTTCAAGTGGAATGATGTGGCCAACTCCTCTGTCAGGAGGCAGACCAGCAGGAACATCAGAAAATACATATTTGTATTTGTCCAAAATTTCTCTGAGCTCATTTTCAGGAACGAGGTCTTCTGAGGGGCAAACAAACGACTTTTGTTCTCCTTCTGATTGGTTGGTCTGAGCAGAAACTGAGTTCATGCTTTTCTGAGGATCAGTAGAATGAAATCCTGGACGGATCCACAACAATGCAACATCAGCACCTTCATTAATGCAAGCATTGGCCTCTGATGCGCCAATGACTGTGCTTGCAGCATGAGCAAAGAGGTTGCTGTCTGCAATGACTGCAGCCTTACTGAAGCTTGGGTATGTTGCACTGGGAACTAGGTGCTCCAAGCCTTAGACATTCAGTTCAAGCACCTTGGGGTCGTAGCGCAGAGCAGCCCCATATTTTGCTGAAAACAGTGTCTCCCAGAAAAAGGTCAAAAGCTGCAGTCTCACCTGATACGACAAATGCCTCAAAGCTGATGCGGGCATCCCCTAGCTGAAGCTGAGAGTTGACTGATCAAAGGATGTGCAATGAGGAGTTGTCTGCCAGCTTAACTGTTTGCATGGTACCTGATGGACGCATGCACAGCTTGTGCTTGACAGCAAAAGAGTGACTGCAGAATGCATGCGTTGCTCCTGAATCAGCAAGGCATGTGATATGAGCATATGAAGGCAGTATCTGACCATGGAAGACCTGTGACAAAGCTACCTCAGTGTCAAGCGAAGACATTTTTGGCTGAGGCAACTGACCATCAGAGTACACAGTGACAGCAACTGCAAATGGTAGTGGTGCACAGATGCTTGATCCTGCCATACCTTTTCTGAGAGTTTTTCACGCTGCACTCCCTTGTTTTCCAGCAGAGTGGAATGAAAACGATTGAAACAAGGAGCGATGAAGATTGCAGCTGTGTCATGAGGAGCTGATTTCTTTGCCTTTGCATATTCCTGAATAATGCTGGCAGTTTGGTTCTGATTTTTAGGAAGACAGATCAGAGTTGTGTGGCCTGCAAATTGTGCCTTGAGCGGAGAATAAGACTGAGCAGATGGACATTGAGCATTCATCTGAGCATTCACCTTCACCACTTGTCCACGAGAAAAAAGAAATCAAAATCTAGCGGTTCAGATACCAGAGCGTTCAAGTCTGAAAAGCAGTTGAGATAACTCAGACAGGCACACGTCAGAGAAGGACCTCAGAGTCTTGGGCCACACGTCAAAGTACTCTGGGCTATTTCCTATTTAGGAGCAGGAGGATCATCTGGGTAAGGCTTGGGAGGCCCTCCACACTGCTTTATGTGGTGGCCTTGCTGAAAGCAGTTGAAGCAGAAACCCTCAGCCTTCAGGATATGAAGCTCAGCCTGTGACAGATTGCGCCCATTAAGGTCCTTGAACCTTGTGGGGGTCAGGGTGTCCTGAGGCAACCAAAGAACAACAACAAGGATACTTGATATCCCCGAATAACTGAGTATTTGTATCCTGCGGATAGGCTTTCCTCGGATGGATAATATTCCTCGGAGAGGCAATCTCGGATCAATCTCGGATAGATATCTGACACGCTGTCCAGATGATCAGCGTTGCGGATATCATATCTACAAGCCGCTGCCAGTTGCCAAAGCAGCCAAGAAACAAGGCAGCAAGGTACCTTAGCAGCTGCGGGCTTGGCTCTAAAGAGAGTTTCGGGGGTTCGCGCACGGGAAGGTTCTCGACATGTACATATATGTATATACACGGACACTTTAAATACTACAGAAGCAAGGCCAAAAGAACAGCGTTCATATCATCAGGACACAGAGTCATACAGCCAATGGGGAAGGCAATTTTTCTCTTGGCTACAAAAATTCATCAGCGGCTTGTCACCCTCTTGTTCAGTGATTTTCTTTGGATTTATTGCAACTTGCGTCGTTACAATTTAGGTAAAAAATAATATTTGTTTCATCCGCAACGCGTCAGTCAACACAGGAGCGAGAAGTTCCCAATGAGAACGATGCATTCATACCAATGCAAAAGTCTAACAGAGTGCATTCTCCAAAAAATTTATCTTGGGATATAATGTTGCGTGGCAAATACATTCATTTTACTGCTTACTTCCTTGCGCCACCCAGCCTATGAACGATGAATTGATTACTGAGGCACTTAGTGAGCTTGCTTCTGTCTCTCTTCTTCTTTGTCAAGATGACAGAGCAGGAGCATGGGCCCAAACAGCCCACCCAAGAATTGCACATTGTGCAGGAACGCAAGAGGTTTCTTCCACTATGCTGTTTTGGGGTTACATGGGTGTCCAGAGGTTGGGAAGATCCAAGAGACAGACACAAGCTGAGAAAGGGAGAGCACCCAAGCACCCGAGAATACAGACGTGTGAGGAATGACCATCCCAAGGCGAAAAAGGTGTGTGTAATTGAGAGCAGTGTCGCTTGCACAAGCCTTGCACAGGCGGTAGGTGACAATTTTGGAAATCTTGATGGGCATTATCATGGACGGAATGAAAGGAAATAGGAGTAAGTCAATGAGTGCTTAATGTCTGAGTATCATGCAAAAAGGCCTCCAAGCATCAATGCTCGCATTGCAATTGACACAATTTACTCAATTACAAGCGAACAGGTTTGCAATTTGAAGTGTGCTGCTCAAAGACATGCTCACAGTTGTATTTGTACAAAACAATTGACGTGTACGTACACAGACACAAACAAACACATGTGCGCGCGCACACACACACACGCACACACACACACATGCACACACACACACACACACACGCACACACGCACACATACGCGCGCACAAACACGCACACACATACACACATGCACAAACACATAAAACATGCATACGTACGCATGTACATACATACATACATACATACATACATACATACATACATACATACATACATACATACATACATACATACAAACATACATACAAACAAACATACATACATACATACATACATACATACATACATACATACATACATACATGCATACATACATACATACATACATACATACATACATACATACATACATACATACATACATACATACATACATACATACATACATACATACATACATACATACATACAAACAGACAGGGATGGGTCATTTGTAATTTAAGTGTATATTGTATGGCAAAATTGGCAAAAGCGTGTATTAAGTGTAGTGTATCTCAAAATCGAGTTTAGCAGCAAACAAGAACATACAAGTACTGCAAAAGTAAAGCACAAATCAAGTACTTATGCATACAGCAACTCTCAAAAATACATGCACACATCCGTATGTGCATGCTTATGTGCCTACATGCGCACGCATAACAGACAGACAGGTAGACAGACAGACAGATGCGCAATTATATACAGGTACATATATGCGCAATTAGATTACACACACACGTGCACGCACACGCGCACACACACACAGCCAGGCTGTGTGAGGGAAATTTATGTATCAATGGTTTGCATGTGTGTGGAACATAGATCTTGTAACACGCTGAAGTGATGCAATGATAGTGAATGATAGTGATTCAAAGCATTGTTTTGAAACAGTTTTAAAGTTCTGAAATTGCCCGTGTTAAGCTAATTGCAAGCCACCCCATTGGAAAATTACATAACTATAACACCATTACCCCGATGCATTTGCTAGATAGCATACTTACTATTATGAGATACATGTGCGTGTGCTGCAGGACTGGGAGTGGGGGGTGATTGTTGATGAAACAGACACTGACCCAGAAGGGTGGCAGTATGGCCGCTGCCTCTGGCTGCCCAAGACTGGGCCAACACCGTCCTTGAGCAACAAGCAGACAAACACCCGGGAGCACATGCTTGACTGTGTGAAGCAGAGGCGATGGGTGCTGCTAAAGGAACAGGAAGCTGTTATCGAGTCGGGCAAGGTGTGTGTGTGTGTGTGTGTGTGTGTGTGTGTGTGCGCGCGCGCGTGCTGCTATTGCACCTAAGGCGGGGTTGCAACAAAATCAGGCAGAAGTGGCTATGATTAAGGTGACAGAGGTGTGCGTGTTATTTGGCTTTGCAAAATAACCAAGTTTCAATGCAGAGATTGCTGCAGTGTAGAGCAAGTTGTGCTGTGCCCTCTCCTGAGAGGACATCAGCGCAGGCAGATGAGTACCTTGAGGTGCAACATCTCCATCTATTTTGTGGTCCTGTGTGGTCCTTTGCTTTGCACACACTGCCTGTTTCCGCACCTCCTAGACTGCATCATTTGGAGACTGTCTCTCGAGGCGCAAGTGTTACCTCCGTTCCCTGCCACACTTGCTGGCTGTGACTGGCATAGGTGTGTCTCATTTTCCGCAAACCTGTGCTCTGATTGCAGCGGGGGTCCGTGTCTGTGATGACGCCTGTGGAACTCCGACAATACAGAGCTGAGAAGCAACGCAGGTAGAGGAATTGTTGCTTCTGCAGTCTAATCTAAGCAGTTGTGGTGGTTTGGGAGGCATGCGTGGCCTGAAGCGTCATGAGGGCCCAGTGAGGTGGAGGGGATGGAAGGTGATTCCAGGGCTTCACTTGTTGCAGGGCCAAGGAAAGGGTGGCTGCAATGGACGTAGGTATTCTATCCTCTGCAGTCTCTCTCTCTCTCTCTCTCTCTCTCTCTCTCTCTCTCTCTCTCTCCCTCTCTCTTTCTCTTTCTCTCTCTCTCTCTCTCTCTCTCTCTCTCTCTCTCTCCCTACTACTGCAATACGGTTTTAATTGCACTTCTGCTGTGCGTCTGGGGTTGCAGGTGGGAGGAGGGCATGGCGGATGTTTGGAAGCTCCTGGACGAGCTGGATAAAGAAGCGGACTTCAGGTGTGTGTGCTGCGGTCATACTGGGTGCCGGTATCTGTGCATCTATGTGTGTCTGGGCGTGGTAGATGCATGGGAGTTACTGTTACTAACTGTGTTAGCCTGTGTCTGGCAGAAGCATGGGCATGGTAGATGCATGGGAATTCCTGTTCGCCTGTGTCTGGCAGAAGCATGGGCGTGGTAGATGCATGGGAATTCCTGTTGGCCTGTATCTGGCAGAAGCATGGGCGTGGTAGATGCATGGGCATTCCTGTTGGCCTGTGTCTGTGCATCTGTGTTTGTTGAGGCTTGGCACATGCATGGAAACCCCTGTTGATCTGTGTCTGTGCATCTATGTGTGTGTCAGGGCGTGGCAGATGCCTGGAGGAAAGTAGAGATAAGGGTTACACAGCTGTACTTGCCTACAAGGGCAGCTCAGTTGAAGCCACAAAGGTGCCTGTAACCAAACCAGCCGTGGCAGAAGAATGAAAACCCATGGATAAACCAGTCAGAGAGGCATACTTTATATTCTCTTGTTCTGGAAGGGTGCCATGCTCCCATCAGCACGTACAGTGCTTGCAAAAAGGCGCATTTCATCGTTGTTCCTAGCTGTTATTTATTGTGATGGAGTTCATCAAGACCAATGCTGGTCATAGCGTCTCCTCAAGGCGCCAACAGATGATTTTAGAAGACAACCCTAACAGCAATTTTAGGGACATTTGTTTATTGAACACCAACACTGGCTTCAATTTGACAAGTGAGGCAATTGTTGGTTTGAGTGTTTGCTTGCTGGCTGCTCAGCTGAAGGGTGTGCCTCCCAGCTGGGATCAGGGACAAACAAGAAGCAATTGAAGCATACCTGTCGTTGAGTAGCAAGTCACAACATTTGACACTTCAGAGACGATTCTTCTACCAACATAATCATCATCACAATCACATGCTTGTCATGCCAAGTGACCCTTGCACCAACAAACCATGTGGTTGAATCAAGTGAGGCGGCGCAGCTCTATTCCTGTGAAGAGAGGCTGTCGTGTGCTGCAAGTGTCATACCCCTGAAGCATCCTTTTGCTTCATCTGAGTTCGTGGCAGCATGGTGACCCGAGTGTGTGGCGGCATCTGTCTTGAGGCTAATGCTTGCTGCTTCTACCAATGAAGTCCAGCTACGGGGGCTCTTGCTTCTTCCTACGCATGTGCTCAGGTCAATTAAGCGCTGTGTTGCACCTTACCGTGTGTGAGGGTGTGTGAGCTTAGTAGTTGAAGGTCATGCGCTGTCCTGGATTGAAGGTTGGGGTTATCTGGATTGAAGTCCTTTGCCGCAGCACTGCTCAATCTGGGGGCAATGCATCTCTTGTTACGAAGTGTACACTCACATGCCTCATTTCATCTGTCTGTGCATTGCGTACTTGCAGGTCCCAAGCCACAGCTCTGCTCGATCCAGTGGCACTGCAGGTCGTGGCTGCCAAGCACAGTGAGGTGCGTGAGGGCTCAATTCAAAACAGGGAAGCTCTTTTGCAAACAGCTGCAGATGGCTCAGAGGAGACCAAGCTAGACTGGTCATGTTTGTGATTTGAGGGGTGGCCGCAGCGAGGCATTGTAACTTTGCGTTTGCATGATGATCGTGGGCAGCTTTGCGCATGCTATGGAGTGCAGGAAAAAATTATTATCAATTATTTGGAAAGCACATGAAAAGCCATGAATTGCCATGCGTTGCCATTGCCATTTGGAAAGCACGTGAAAAGCCATGCATGCCATTCTTGACAGGCTGTTCCAGAGCAGGTGGTTGCTGTGTGCAGATAGCTGCTGTGCTCAGAGAGTCACTGTGTGTGTAGGAAAGATTACGTGCAGGGTTGTTGTAGTGTGTGCTGCTCCAGGCTGCAGTGCCCGTGCCTTGTAAACGTGCACTTGTGCTTGCATTTGCAGCCGTGCCACATTGGTCAAAGCGGTGCCACTGGTTTATTTTAGTGTGTGATGCCTACGGCCTCAACGCCCATGGCGTGTACATTTGCACTTGTGCTTGCACCTGCAACCATACATAGTACCAAAGTAGTGCCACTGCCTGCAATCAACGCTTCTTATTCGGAATTGTCTGCATCGACTCAATTGCTTTTTTCAACTGCCCATTCTTGCTCGCAAAACACTAAGCAGATAAGCTGAACAAAGCCACAAACACAACCTCGGTAGCCTCAATTCTATGCAGCCTCAATTTGGCTTGCGATGCCTCGCTCCAGTTAAAATCCGGATCTATTACAGTCAAATCATCAGGGACATTCCAGGAAAGTTACCAAGCACAGGCAGGTATTATTCCAGAATGGAGGAAAAGTTAGTGCTATGCATTCATTCATAAGTGTCAAGATGCCTTGTACATGTAATTTGGTTCCACACAGATAGACCTGATTAGTAATGCTACGTTTTAAAGGGTGTCCTCTCCAACAATTAGGGTAACTCTGCACTGAGCGATCCCTGATGTGCCTGATGTTTGGTAGCCTCCGTTGGATCCAGAGGATTCAATGTGCAAGAGGTTATCAACTAGCTTCTTAGTTCTTGTTCTGCTGTAAAGCGCAACCTCCAGTCCGTGCAGCCAACCAATAGCGCAGGCACCCTTTATCACAGGACATTCACTCTGACTGGCCTACTCATTGGCCCACAAAGGCGCCGTCTCTGCTTTGAGTGACTTAAGATGTGCTTGGCCTCTGGTAGCCTTGTTTGTCCTGCATGTCCATGCATGGGGCACCCATGCTCAACCATGACCTTCGCTGCCTCCACAACATCGTGCTTACGTGGAGCGCTCATGCTTGCATTGTGCTTGCATAGGGCATACGTACCCAACCACGGCCTTCATGCCCTCTGTAATATTGTGCTTGTGCCCATGAATGTCTTTAGATCTGCTCCTGTTCTGTTTGTTTTCCTGCACCTTAGATCATGCGCTCCCAGAAGGCGCATGCGCTGGAGCACTGCTCCGCAGTGAGGCTGCTAGAGGAGCCTCAGTGGCCCATCACAGGCATACAGGTATGTACGGGTGCGGGTATGTACGGGTGCGGGTATCTGTGTGTGCGTGTGTATGTGCGTGCGCATGAGGATGAGTGGGTGGGGTGCCAGGGAGGCATGTCCATGTATGTGGCATAATATGACATGCAGGTATGAGCATGGATGTGTCTGCCTTGCTGATGGAAGGGCCTCGATGGCCCATCATTAGCAGCAGATTTGTGTGGGTGTGGGTGTGCCTGTGGGGTGAGGTGTGTACATATGTGTCTGCTGCCATACAGAAATGTGATCATCCCACAAAAATAATGTATTTGTGTTCAAGTTGATGCAAAAACTGTGTGCACCCCCAAGAAACAGCATTGAAGTGGATATGCATGGAAGTACAGGATTGTGTGAAAGGAAAAACATTTGAGAAATTTGGAGGGTATGAGCTAGCATGGAGGCCATAGTCTTGGAAGGGCATCGACAGGTATCAGGTTACAAGTTACAGAATTAAAAGGACTGATTGCCAGCCTGGAGCCCTCCAATATCTTGGAAGGGCATGGACAGCTGGGTCTGCTCAGCTCCTTCCAGACCCCTCCTAATAATAAACCAATAGCTAAGAGCAGCAGAAAGAGTTACAGAAAGCAGCTTGCGCAGCATGTGCAAGATGCTGCAATGATATGATTGAAAGGGGTGTGGTCTTTGCACAGGATTTCAAAAAAGGTTCCATCAGGGATGCAAGACCATTACCTGTTGGTAGGTAGTAGCCTGTTACCTGGGGATAACAGCAGGTCTTGGAAGCTAGAATTTGTGGGAGCAGGGAAGAAGGGCACATGCATTGCATGCAAGCTTTATCCATGCAAGCTTTGTCTGAGCTCTAGATGTAAGCTGTGTCCAGCCCCAAGGGTCTCCACAATCGTGTTACTTTAAGAGCAAAGCACAGCAGGTGGCAGGTTTGGCTGTCCATCAAAACAATATCCATCACAGGTTCCTTGCTAACTTCAAAAAGATCGGCACAGAGGGTGGCAGGCTCGGCACTGTCAGATGTACATCAGCGGCTCCGTCCTAACCTTGAAAGAGCAACGCAGCAGACATGGTAGGCTTGGCACCGTCAGGTGTTCATCATAATGATATCCATCACAGGTTCCATGCTAGCTTCAAAGGGAATCAGCACAGAAGGTGGCAGGCTTGGCACCATTAGGGGTCCATCAGGGTACTGCCAACAGGTGTCCATTAATACGATGACATATTATCTCACAGATTTCATTCTTACTTTAACAGAATCAGCTCAGAAGGTGGCAGACTTGGTTCCCAGCCTTCTACGAGGGCACCTTGGAAGCTTGAAGCAGGTTCACTTGAAAGCAAAGACCTGGAAGAGGTCTGAAGTGAAAGCATGAAGCAGGTGCACCAAGAGAGACCTCCTACGAGGAAGCCTTAATGGCATGGGGCAGGGTCTTCTGGAGGTGTAGACCAGCAACTCCAGCATTAGTGTGAAGAAAGGAACGTTTGGAAGGAACCATGCACTCACACACACATACGCACACACTCCAGGGTCGTGTCACGCATGGCTTGGAGGATGTGTTGCCCAAGACGGAGGCTGCCCACGATTTTGCGCAAGGGCTGGGCGAGCTGATGCTGGGCATCTCACGCCTGCCCCACCATGTGTCCTTATGGTCGCGTAACGTCAACACCAGCATTCAGCAGCAGGTACTTCACTTTTCAATGTTAGGCAGGCAGCTAGGCAGGTGCTAGTAATGTTGATGGGATGCTTGTAGTTCTCCTGTCCTTTTTCTTTTATGCAGTCATACAATGGGAGCACCAGCAACAGTAGCAGGTGTGTGAATGTGGATGTGATGAGGGGTCGCAGTGTGCACCCACAACCCCAACAACCAATACCAGCAATTGGCTCAGGTACGATTGCTCAATTTTTGGCAGGAACTGGCGGCTTGAATACGAGGGCTAGGGAGTCAACGCCAGCAACCTGCAAGTAGTTGCAGAATGAGTAGAACTAAGAATGGAGGTCAGGGATGGTAGGGATCTCTCTACGGGGCCCTAGGGGGACGTCACCTCAAATGGGCTGTGTGTGGTAAAGGAAGGTTTGGCGTGCAGGTATGGTAGCGGCATGGAAAGGAAGCTGTGACGTGTAAATGAGGGTCAGCAGCATGGAAAGGAAGCTGTGGCGTATAAATGTAGTTTAGCGGCATGGAAAGGAAGCTGTGGCGTGTAGGTATGCTAGCAGCATGCGTGCTTGCATTTCCTCGGACACAACAAAGACAACAAAGACAATCTCATGGCACACGAGCTTCATGCCAGCTCAAGGTCCATCCCAAGCCCTCCGCTCAAGCACAATAACCCATCCTTTGCAACGAGTGCATCGTCTTTGGAACAGGTTTCTTGTGCCATGGTCTAAAGCGCTTTTTAGATGGGCCATCCTGCTGCAATCCTGATGCCTCTTGTGCTTGTGCCCTTTTTTTGCATTTGCCTCTTGCAGCTTTGTTGCGTCCTGCTGCCTCTTGTGCATGTGCCCTTATGGCATTGAATTTGTCTCTTATGCATTTGCCTCAACTTCAACTGCCTCTTGTGCATGTACCCCAATGGCATTGAGTTTGTCTCTTATACATTTGCTGCAATTCGTGCTGACTCTTTTGCATGTGCTCTAATAGCATGAAGTTTGTCTCTTATACATTTGCTGCAATTCGTGCTGACTCTTTTGCATGTGCTCTAATAGCATGAAGTTTGTCTCACACGCATTTGCTGCAACTTATGCTGCCTCTTGTGCGCTTGCAGGTTCTTGAACACAAGAGACGCAACAATTTGCGCAAGATGGCACCCCCTCCTTCCCATCAGGTATAAGAGTGTATGCATCTTCCTGTGTGAAAACAGAGTCAGGCAAGCCACCGCAATGAATGCTTCACCGACTTTCTTGCACTTTGGCTTCGTCCCCCCCCCCTCTCTTGATTGTTGCTGAAGTGAACATGAGTCCTCTTGGACCAATTGTCGCTGCTCATTTGGTTGTTGCTTGAGCACATAAGTGTTGTGTTACACAGCACTAAATCTTGACTCATGCAAAGCTGAAAATGTTATATCACATTGTTGCACACATGCGCGCGCGCACACACGTACACATACACATCCGCACAAACACACAAACACATATACATACGCGCGCAGGAATTGCAGGAGCAAGAGCCCCCTGTGTGGTTACAGCATCATCGTCAGCGGAGGCAACAGCGGGAGCAGCGCCGCCGTGAGAAAGAGCTTAAGCAGCAGCAGCAGCAGCAGCAGCAGCAGCAGCAGCATGACTCACGCAATCAGCCACAGCAGAATGACCCACACAACCAGCAGCAGCAGCAGAAGCAGAGTGACCCACACAACCAGCCGTCCGCGTTGGCTAATGAGGCGTGCACAGTTCCTAAGCCAAAACCTTTGTGCCCCAGGCAGCAGCAACAGCAGCAGCAGCCTCAAGTTTCCCCCTTTTGCGAGGCCTCCCTCCACCCTCTCCCACAAGCACGCGTGCGCATCCAAACCCCTGAAGCCACACCCATTGGTACCCCCACATCCGACTCCACACCTGCTTCTGTTGTCAACGCGCTCCACACCACCGGCAGCTTCAACTCACGAAAAGAAACAAGTGCCGATGATACGACCACACTCTCGGGCAAGTCCTCGCCACCGCGTTTGCCCGACCCCGAGATCCCGCATTCCGTGAGTGCGCCCCACCCGGTGTTCCTGAACAAGCAGCAAACCCCATACAGTAGCACTGACCACTTGGACACACTGGGAGAGACGGTCTCAGGGCCCAATGTGGTCGTGGAAGGTGGCAGTTCCCGTCGTGGGCGCAACGCTTGTGCTGAGCACGGTCTGCAGCCATCCACAAGGTGGGAGGTGCTGCCGTGAATTGCTGTGACTTGCTGTAACTTGCTGCGACTTGCCGCGACTCGCTGTGACTTTCTGGGATTTGCTGGGACTTGCTGGGACTCACTGGAAGGCTCGTGTTTTTGTTAGGACGGCAGCGGCGCTTGTTGCGGGCACCACGCTTTTGCAGAGCATGGCCTGCGGCCATCAGTGCTCCTTCTTCTAGGCAGCTGTTCAGATCTTGCGCCCTCTCTGCATGTTTGGGTTTCTGTATTGCAGGTCGCAGCCGCTCGCATATGTTGAAGAAAGAGAGACACCGTTGGGTGTATCTGTCCATTCCACTGCAACGTCACCCACTGCTGCAGTCACACAGCGGCGCACCAAAAGAGGGGGCTTAGCTCAAGTAGGTACTTCATGTGGCCTGTTCTTGATTGAGTGAGATGCGCCTGCTCAAATTATTACCACCACGTCACCCACTGCTGCAGTCACATGGCGGTATACCAAAGCAGGGGGACGGGCTCGGGTTTGGAGCTGTTGCCGCTCATTTTTCGTTCGGTTGAGGTGCACCTGCCCAACCTACTCCCACCGCAGTAACCACTGCTGCTGCAACTGCATGGCAGCGTACCAAAACGGGGAGCTTTGCTTGGGAATGAAACCGTCGTTGTTCTTGTTTGTACTAGACATGCCTGCCCCCACGCCATTCACTGGTGCACTTAATCTTTATAGAGCAATGTGCCAAAGCAGGGGGATTTGCTCGAGTGTGAGATTAATATGGCCTGGTGTCTAATTGAGCCCCTGCAGAATCTATCACCACAGCATTGCCACTGGAGCTACAGCTGGTTGTTCTCAATTTCCACTTTTGCAGTCACGGCCCGGCACTCCAAAGTTGGGGTCCTAGAGCAGGTGGCTAAAAAGTCGTGAGATGCCGCGACAAACTGCAGCAGTGCAGTGTAATGATGTGCCAAAACTGAGGTCCTAGAGCTGGTGCAGAACAGCCATGTGATGCTGTGAAAGGCTGCAGCAGTGCAATGATGTGCCAAGTGAAGGGCTGCAGCGGAGCAGTGCAATGAAATACCAAGCCAGGGGTCCTGGAGCTGGTGCTCGACAGCCATGAGATGCTGTGAAAGGTTGCAGCAGTGCAATGATGTGCCAGACCAGGGGTCCTGGAGCTGGTGCTCAACAGCCATGAGATGCCGTGAAAGGCTGCAGCAGTGCAGCAATTGCACATGTAAGCACAACAAGGCCGCCTTGATGTGTGCAATACTGCAACCCTGCTGATGCGAAACAATGAGGTCAAAGCAACGCAATCAATAATGGCTGCCAGAATCGGAATGGGATGCCGCGCCCATTCCGAGTGACCACAAGCCATCCCCTGGGTCCATCCCCTGGGTGCCGCACCCATCATTCCGAGTGACCACAAGCCATCCCCTGGGTCCATCCCATGGGTGCCGCACCCATCATTCCGAGTGACCACGAGCCATCCCCTGGGTCCATCCCATGGGTGCTGCACCCATCATTCCGAGTGACCACGAGCCATCCCCTGGGTCCATCCCATGGGTGCTGCACCCATCATTCCGAGTGACCACGAGCCATCCCCTGGATCCATTCCGTGGGTGCTGCACCCATCATTCCATGTGACCACAAGCCACCCCCTGGGTCCATCCCATGGGTGCCGCACCCATCATTCCGAGTAACCACAATCCATCCCCTGCATGCCTAAGAGTTGCGACCCATCCTCTGCACAGCACAGACACTGCTCATAGTGTTGACGCACCAAATATCACATACAACGCCGCGCACACAGCACTGGCACCTCTTCCAGAGGACCATGACCCATCCGCTGCACAGCAGAACTCTGTTTATAATTGTGAGGCATTGGATGTCATGCACAACACCACGCGCGCAACACGCACTGGATATCACACACAGCACCACGCATGCAAGCCTTCTGTGCCATCTGAGCTTGGACGACTCATGAAAAGAAGGCCCCTTCCCTGCAGTACACATAAAATACACAAGATTGTCCACTCTCAACCTGCGCTGGGGTCTGGTGCATGCTCACGCCTGTGTGAGCATGCAAATGCCTATGGGCTGCATGCTTGCAAAGGCATGTACAAATGCCGGCAAAGGGTGCCATCAAACGCCAACGTGTTGCATGCTTGCCAGAGCAATGCAGACACAGACAAGTTCTGTACTTGTGGAAAGCACATGCCATCACCAATGTGGTGAGGCATACGTGCGCGCTCATGCAAACCCAAGCTAGCACGTTCCACTCCCTCATTCTTGCAGAGGCTGCGTCAGCCTCGTCTCACTGTCCAAGGAAGGCGCACTACTAACAAACCCAGATTAACCTGATTTAACAATCCATCGTGGCCATTCGTTTGTACAGGGCCTACGCCAGGGCCTAATGCACGCGCGCAAAGCTTTGGATATGGAGGGCGCCTCAGGCAGCGGCCGCCACCGCCAACACCACCGCCATGCAAGGAGCCTTGAGGTCCTTGAGCATGATTACGGAATTGATCCCTTCCCAAAGCCCATGCAGCTCAGTTTGCCAGAGCTGCAGTGCGCAACGGGGCATGCACTAGCAATTTATGGAGACCTGGAGGAGCCTGGAGGTGTGTGTGTGCGTGTGTGTTTGTGTGCGTGCATGTACTAACAATTTATGAGGCATGGAGGAGCCTGGAGGTGTGTGTGTTTATGTGTGCATGTAGGAGCCTATAGGTGTGTGTGTGTGTCCGTCTGTCTGTGTGTGTGCGCGCATGTGAGTCCAGGCTCTTAAGCTAGTGTGGACTTGGGAGATCTGGCAGCTGGCCTCCCAGTGACAAGGCGTGACTGACCCTTGCACAGAATGGCTGAGTTTGTCCAAAAGGCTACTGCCTCTGTGAAGTTTTGACAAAAGCACCTCTGCTATCTTTGTTTCCGCTGCCTCTACATATTGTACTTTCCAACGCCATGCACTCACAAGGACACCACAACACACTCTTCTGGCGTGCTTCTGCACCTCTGCCAACTTTGGCACCACCTCCTCTATGTATTATACTTTCCAATGCCATGTATGCTCAAGGACACCACAACACACTTAACGTGATGTGACAAAAATTCTGGTGTGCAGGGAAGGCAATCACACATGTGGCCGGCACTTGCATACATACACACACTTCTGTATGTGCCTCTGACCTTCACACATGTGGCAGGCACTTTAACATATACACTCTTTTCACTTCTGTGTGTGCCTCTTACCTTCACACATGTGGTAGGCACTTTCAAGCGTATACACTCTTTTCACTGCTGTGTGTGCCTCTATCCTACGTACATGTGGCAGGCACATTCAAGCGTATACACACACTTTTCACTGCTGTGTGTGCCTCTATCCTACGTACATGTGGCAGGCACTTATAAGCGTATACACTCTTTTCACTGCTGTGTGTGCCTCTATCCTACATAAATGTTGCAGAGCATGGCATATGCCTCCAGACTTACTGCGGTGCAATAGAAAAATACACTGGTGTGCCCGAGTCGGACGTGGTGATGACAGTGTGGAGGAGTCAGGTGCGGGTTTGGCCTTCAATTATTGTTAACATCAGGGTGATGAGCAGGATCCCGATGAAAGGAGTCGCACCTCTTAAACTGTCTGGCAGAAAATAATGGGCCTAAAGAAGAAAAGAAGAAAGAAAGAAGAAGACTGTGGAAAGTGGATGGAGGAAGAGTTGACAGATGTACGGATGTGCAGTTGACATAGGTCCTGGGAGGGCCCTTGCCTGGAAAAGAAAAACGAAAATTTAACGCATGTTGTTAGGCTGCTAGCAGAAAGGGTTGGACCCAATATCCCACCAGCAGGGCCCCAGCAAAAGGTCACTTGCCTAGAAAAGGGTAGCCAAAGAGGCCCAGGAAGCTTTCTTGCAACAGACCCCTTGGCAATGGTCAAGTTAGGAGCCTCTCAAACTTTGCCAGCTGGACCAAATTCCGAGTAAAAGATACTCTCTGAAGGTTGCTGGCAGGGGCAGCATCTGCTTTGTTTGGACGTAAGTAAGCTGCCTCTCTTTTCTCTTTGAGCGATGTAGGGGGTGTTCTCACCAGGGTTGATAAGTTGGCCGGTTTGACAAAATAAGTTCGCCAACAGTTGGAAGGTGTTCGAGGTTCGACGAACAGTTCGAACGCACGTTTACCTGTAGGCGAGGGGCTGGGAAGGGGGTATCAGCTGCCCCCCAACCACCCTTCCCTCCCTTTCTCCCTTCCCCCCAGGCTATGTAAACATTGTATTGGGGAAGAATGATGGTCCTGGGGCATGTTTGGGGGGTGACGGGGGGGTGTTTGGGGGGCCTTCTGCCCCATTTTTTCACACAGGGCATACAGTTCTATGAACTAGCAATTTACAGCTCGCCAACAGTTCAAAAAAGTTCGAGTTTTAGAACAGTTCTGAGTTGGCAAGCTCGTCAACCCTGGTTCTCACTGCCTCCCAGGAGTTCATGCCTCCGCTGCCTTTTTTGGCGACCATGCTGGCTGCTGCCTTTCAAGTGGTCGTATGAAATGCAGCCT
Source organism: Dunaliella primolecta (assembly GCA_914767535.2). Lineage (NCBI taxonomy): Eukaryota > Viridiplantae > Chlorophyta > Chlorophyceae > Chlamydomonadales > Dunaliellaceae > Dunaliella > Dunaliella primolecta. The sequence continues at coordinate 2,954,237 of OU611754.1, read as the reverse complement.
TTTAGAAGCTCAAGATATGTGGCACGCACGGATTTGCTTATCTTTCAGGAGGCAAAGAAAAAAAACGAATCCAGTGTATAGCACCCAAGCCTGAACATCCCAGGGTATCATGCGTCTGATCCACTTCCTGCACTTATTTTTTCCACATCAATCAGCTTTTTGCACCTCCCAGGATACCACGTGTCTGACCGATTCCCCACCGTTGTTTCTATTGCACATCTGCAGGTGTTTGAGCCAGGGCACTATGTTGCAATAGACAGGAAGGCGCAAAAGATTGTCGTGTCTGTTAGGTGAGGCGTGAGGGTGCTTGGTGAGGTCTTGAGGTGCTGCCAATCCAACGTTCAGTGCACAAAAGCCTTGTGTGTCTGTTGGTCGGGGTTCAGGCCTGAAACCTATTTCCCATGTCCTGAACAAACAAACAGAAGAAAAAAGAGATAACTGCGGGGATCATGCTATGAAAAAATGACTGCACCGGTGAGAGCTTGTGGGCCAGGGCCAGCATGCAAGTCTCATACAGCGAGTCCCCTACAACAACCCAACAGTCCCCTACAACAACCCATTGCTATGTGTCAGCTGTGTGAGACCTGAGGGTTCCCATCATCCTAGGACCCTTGCTTGCTTGCAGAGAGTCGTGTGTCTGAAGACAAAGAGCCTGCCGGGATGTATAGATAGGGGCCTGTCCATGCAGGTCTTGGTTAGCAATGTGAGGTTCAGCAGAAGCTCTGGACCTTGTGTCAGTAGGAGCACAAAAGCAAAACTCCTATTGCAGACCATCAACAACAATCACTGAAGCTGCTTTTAAGCAAAGCTTGGGCCAGGGCACCTTAAAGTAAGGTCAGAACTCGGCAAATCTGCGGTGCATGAAGTGGGATGTGCCGCTGATCGGTGCTCATCAACCTCTCTGACAGATTTCTGCCTAGAATTATCTATCTTGTTAAGCTTCTTTGTGTTCATGGAAAAGCAATACACGCATATCCCTCACCACTGCTGCAAGCTGGGGAACTCTGGGCAAACAATGAAGCAAGCACACTTGATCGAAGGCATATCAGTTGCAAGCATGCAGTTCTTATACTTGCAGTTGAAAGGAGGGGCTCCCTTGGACAAGGGGCCTGCTTCTTATGTTGACAGAGGCTTGCAATCGCTGACAACAAGTGCTGCTGTTGTTTTGCTGCTTCAACTGTGCAGAAGAACTATGGTGGCTGTGTGTTAGTGGGTGTAGAAAAGGAAAATACTGATGCAAATGCACATTTGCAGGGGGACTATGGAAACTGTGGACACCTTAACAGATGTGGTGGGCCGGCCTGTGCCTGTTTGCTTCCAAGGCCTGCGTGCCCATCACAAGGTGTGGCCAGCAAGAAACCGTGCATCCAAGTGTGCGAGATTCACCACAGAAACGTGCCTTTTCTGCTGTGCTCTGTGATACATATGAAAGGCATTATAATTGGCGTTGCGCTGCTACTCTGGTACATGATGAGCATTGCCATGATGGCATCAGTAAGGATGAATAGGAAAGGTGGGAGGGAGAGAAGGCTTGGGATGCAAGTTAAGATGCTTGGAGGTGCGCTCACTTACTCAGCATGATCACCATGATGCGCGTGACAGGCATCTCAGCTGATCTCCTGCTTCATCATTTCCTTTTCCCTAGTGAGTTGAGCTGCTTGGAGGTGCACTCACTTACTCAGCATGATCGCCATGATGTGCGTGACAGGCATCCTAGGTAACCTCCTGTTTGACCGTTACCCTTGCCTTTGATTAAAATGATGTCCGTCACCTCAATCATGAAACCACGTGTGCTCCAGAGGATGAGTGCACACCACTGTGCAGGCACAAGCATGCATGACTTTCAAATGCGTGTTCCATGCCTTACACGCAAATACTTTTTGTACGCTTGCCCATGCGTGCGCGCGCACCCCTCCCCCACCAACACACACACACGCATGCAAATGACCTCTGCCTCTCCACAGCGCCATGGTGCGGGTGTGTGCCACGCTGGTATGCTTGGCGCAGCCACCAGCGTCTTTGTGTCTGCCTCTGCTGCTGTTGTAGCAGCTCATCAGCAAGAACCCAAGTTCGACATCCTTGTGACAGGTAGGCATTTGTAGGTGTGACACCCAATGTGCAGGTGTGTGGTGTGTGTGGTTGGACGCCACACATGTGTGGGTGTGAGTAGCTTTCGACATCCTTGTGACAGGTAGGCATTTGTAGGTGTGACACCCAACGTGCAGGTGTGTGTGGTGTGTGTGGTTGGACACCACACATGTGTGGGTGTGAGTAGCTTTCGACATCCTTGTGACAAGTGGGTGTTTGTACAAGCTGAGCTATGTACCAGCTGACTGTGTGCAAGCTGAGCTACTTAGAAGCTGCGCTCATGGAAGCCGTGTGCAAGCTGAGTTACATAATTGGGTGCTGTACGCAGTTTGCCCGCCTCTGCTGTTTCAAAGACCCACCCAGCCATTGCTAACATCCTCTCAACCCCCATGCATCAAATATTAACCCACCCATTGCTCAAATGTCCACTCAGCACTTGCCCACTTAGCACTGGTCCGCTCGCTTGCTGCCTGCGCCCACTGCAATCTCACACCGACTTCTTTCACTGTGTGTCTCAGGCCACTCATTAGGAGGTGGGGCAGCTTCAGTGCTCGCCATTTTGCTGCGGGGAGACTCCCGCCTGCCAAGGATCACTCGCAGGTAATGGTGTACGATTCGCATGTGCTCATGTGGATGTACGTCCTTGAATTTGCTCCCCTCTGCCTCTGTTGCAACATGGCTGTGCGCAACCGAAACCAATTATGTTGCTGTGTGTGTCTGCAGCATTGGCACCTCTTAACCCCCAAGTTGTTTGACATGCACACTGATCATTTGCTCTGTGAGCGCAGTCGCTTGAGAGCTGTGTGCCTGGCACCGGCTGCCTCCATCTCTGGCCGCATGTCCCGAAGTTGTCAACACTTCATGGTCTCCATCATTTATGGTATGTTGACGACGCATATTGTTGTAGGACAATAATGCAATGGCTTGAAACATTAACTTCAGTCCCGCAGGCCATCATTTCATTAATCGCAAATGCCCCTGTGTCATTACGGTATAACTCATAGTAATACCTCCAATCACGCATGGCCTGGCAGCTATCAGTAGCAAGTCATGGTCTTTACCATCCATGATATGTTGAGGACAAAATATTCTACTACAATCTCATTGTACAAATAATCGCTAGTGGTGATAGTCTCTGGCCGCATGTCCCACAGTTGTCAGCACCTCATGGTCTCTGTCATATATGGTACGCCAAAATCACAAACTTGGCATTACAGATAACAATGATCATTATACAAGATAATTTCTTTGCAAACTTTACTACTTCACGAGGCCCTCCAAATAATGCTGTTTTAACAAATTGTCACTGTTTTCAACGCTATTAGGTGGCAAACTCACGAGGATAACAAATGAAGCCCATCAGCAAATTAATCCAGGCCTGCACATATCTCTACTGTCATTGCTGGGCCTCCTTGAGTCCCCCTTGACTTGCTGCCACCATCACGCATGATCAGTGCGCACTGATGGGCTGAAAGCTGGACAAGGACAAACTTGCTACCTTTCTGGCTCTGGTGGCGCTTGCTTTTTCTTTTACAAGCCTAGAGTGATTGCACTAGGCCTCCACTTGTCTCTTAGGGGCAGGTGCAGGGCGCGTTGCTGGACCCACCGCACGGCCTGACTTCTGGGCCATTGGCTCTTGCAGCCTGAGCTCTGTCCAGCTCCGTGTCCTGCTGCTGCCTCTGCTGCTGCAGGGCCTCTAGCCATGTATAGCTTATGACCTTTGTCCTGCCAGGATGGGCCGCTATTTTACGTCAAAATACTTGCGATCTTTTTGCAAGGTCCCCTTCAACTTTATTTTTTCGATTATGCAGTTAGCAAGGGCATCATAATTATTAAATTATTAATTATTTATTTAAAATCGAAAAGTTCCTACGGAAGTCACAGGCTGCATGTCCCTCAGCTGCCAGCACTTAATTGTCTTCATCATCTATGGCACGTAACAATGGATACCAAGTTTGCACACATTATCAAAGAATGATAGTAACGTTTGTGCCTTTCAGGTGTGTATATGTCATGTTTTTCATCGTGTGTTGCATGACATAGACCGGTCCTGAGGCTCGGACCCAGTTGGTTTCCTTGACATTTCCCTCAAAAACTGGGTGGATATGCAGCGAGGTTTTCATTGCTTTATGATGTTAGCCTCTACAAGGCCAACTGTCTGTTGGCCCATCCCTGCTCAAATTGGCGGCCATCTGGCTGGTGTAGACTCCTCTTTTTTCTTTCCCTACTCAAATTGTGTACTGGTGGATCAGGGGAATCTGGACCATTGGCTAATGACTGGACCCCAAGAATGTATTTATTAAATCTTGGAAGTAAGTAACTCCCATTGCTTTGCACCTTGTCCTCCCTCATCTCCAAACGACTTCACACCATTTTTATGGATTTAAAGCCACGCATAGGAGAACTACTTTGGCAGCTTTGCCTTGATGCTTCAAAGGCTATTTTGTTTGCCCTTGGGCCAAATACTTGCATTCTCTTAGTCATTCTGCCTCCTTTTCTAAATGAAACGTTTCATGGAGGAGGTGTTTGCATTGACACCTCAGGGGTTCTTATGTCTATATATGCCCATGGACTATTCTGCCTGGCTTGCTTTTTCTTTCCTGGTTAGCCCCAGGGTGGTCCACAATCCCTGTGCTTTCTTACCTGGTGTAGAACCTTTCCCAATGAAACTTACCATCTGAGTTTTGAGCCACCTTGTTCTTACCTGCCACCTAAAGATGAGTCTACACCCGCCAAAGAGGCTGCGTGCATACATGAAAAATCCCTTAACTAGTAGGCAGCTAGCAAGGATCTCACCAAAGCCACCTACTATCTGTCTTTGCGAGCAGGCAGCGACATTGTCCCCCGCGTGGATCTGGGATCTGCTTGCAAATTTGTGCGAGAGGTAGCAGCAGCTTCGCCCTTACGACGCCTGATGATGAAACTGGGCAAAGGCATCGGTGCGTGTTGTGAATAGCGTCATGTGTGACAGGTGGCTGGTGGCGATGGTGTGGCAGCTTTTAGGATGCGTAAGATCCTTGAGACAAGGGTAAATGCGGTTCAAAATTCGTCTTGTGAGGAATTTTGGACCAGATGCCTGTGACCAACATCGTTTTGTGAAGAATCCTGTTGTTTACCTTGTGCGGCATTTGGGAAACAAGTGAAGAGCTTGCCAGAGAGGTAGGCACAGATGATGTAAAATGCAATTTGTGGTGGTGCTTGATTGTGGGTGGTATGTGTGTATATGTGCGCGTGTGTGTATGCATGGTATGTGTGTTCCCTCTGTTTTTTTTTGGGGTCGTGTCAAGCAAGAAAGAGCTCCTGGTCTTGGCAATTTTAGATGATAGAGGTCCGCAAATGCCACATGAAAGTGAAATTGGGGCCTGTGTAAAATGGGGACCAGGAAAGGCTTCAAGCAGTCTTCTCTTCTAAGCTGATTTTCCGTGCTTTTGTGACTCAAGTGCAATGCTATCCTTTATTTGATTTGTAACTGCATGTTTGCCAAAAAAAGCAAGCGCTCCAAATCACTCGTGGTGTCTTTCATAACTTGGTTGCGGCAACCACCGGCGTTTGATTTGGATTGTGATCCCAGGAATGCCATGGAGCAAAATCTCCGACTCAGCGGGGACTGCCTCTGCCCTGGGAGGCACAGTGGCCATGGATTCCGCCGCATCAACCATCACAGGTGGGACTTTAAGAGGAGCTTTGAGAAAGTGGGGAAGGTTGGGCCCAAGAAGGGTGCGAGGGTGGGGCCTTGGGAGGGGCGGGCCCAAGGAGGGGGGGGGGGCTGGGGGGGGGGCTAGGTAAAAGCAAGGCGCCTTGGGCAGCACCACAGCCTTTAATGTTTTGCCGCATCAACCATGACAGGTGGGGCTGGGGGGGGCTCAAGGAGGGAGGGGGTCTGGGTGGGGTCTAGGTGAGAGCAAGGCGCCTTGGGCAGCGCCACAGCCTTTTATACTTTGCCGCATCAACCATCACAGGTAGCATCACAGGTAGGGCCGGGGGGGCCCTAAGGAGGGGTGGGGCTGAGTGCAGCCTAGGGTAGTGAAGGTGGGTTCAAGGGTGGGTGCGAGGGTGGGACCTTGGGCGGCACTGCAGCCTTTTATTTTATGCCGCATCAACCATAACCGGGGGGCCTTGTGCCCCATCCTCTTCTAAATCACACACACATGCACACACACACATGCTTGCTTTCACCACTGCAGGCAAGGGCTATGCTGGCACGCGCTTTGTGGGAGCAGCAGCCCATGATGCGATGCGTCAGCACTCAGGAAATGTAAAGGAGGGCAGCAGAGAGCTGAATGAGGAGGAGGGAGTCGAGGACAGTGCAGGAAATAAAGACAATGTGGGACATGCAGATGCAGAGAAGGACCAGCCGCTTCAGGAACAGCAAAACGGGCCACCAACAATTGGGTCGGGAGCTGCAGCAGCCGGTCAGCAGCAGGAAGACCGTGACCAGGCGGCAAGTGAAGATGGAAGCAAAGAGGATGGTTGGCTGGAGGGAGGGCAACAAAATGGAGCTGTTGTGCGCTCAGGAAATGGGGCTAAACAGTGTGAGACACCAAAGGACAAGGGGGAGGATGGGAATAACGAGCGCAGAGGAGAGAGTGCACAGAACGTGGGGGATGTCAATGGAGAGGGGTGGGCCAAAGATGGCCACATGGTAAGGCCAGGTGAAGTGCGGATCCAGCTCGAGGGCGAGGAAGAGGACCAGGGTGAGCATGACGGTCATCATCAACATCATCATCAGCTGCTGCAGCAGCAGACCATAGGCCAGGGTCAGAAGCAGCTTGAGCAGGGGGAGGAGCAGTTCAAGCTGGAGCACCAGCAGCCCCAGGTCAAGCAACAACAAAGCACCCAACGGAAGCCGGCCATCGATGTCAATGCACATGCCGGAGGCACAAGGGCTGGATTACCTGCTGTGAAGGAGGAGGTACCGGGCATTCCAGGGATGGGCAGGAGCAGCAGCAATGCCGACAGCAACAGCCTGCGAGAAGGCACTGTGCCAAGGAGTGGTAGCGGCCAGCAGCAGCAGCAGCAGCAGCAGAGTGGTGCTCACTCTCCCCAGGGCCTGCACCAAGGCTTTAAGCCCATTGCAGGGACATCGCGCTCAAGCGCCGTGAACAAGAGGTACGCGTGTGTGTGTTTTGCTGGTGATGATGATGGGGACCTCTCATCTCTGACGGGCGATCCTTCCGATCTAGGGATAGTTACTTGCTTTTAGGAGCATCTTAACTTCATCCGTGTACAGGGTGAGATGCTATTCTAGGGCCAAATGTGACATTGGAAAGAGTCGGAGGTTGCCACTGGCAACAGAACCCTGGGATGACGATGATGCCGTTGTTGGCAATGCCTACATTGCGCCCTCAAACTGCATCTGTGGTACATACATCTCAAGTTGCACCTGTGATGTATTTACACCTCACGCTACACCTATGCTTACATTATAATGGCAGCAACTGGCAATGTCAATCAAGCGTAACCACACTTTCTGGAGTGTGCGAGAATGGCCTAGGAAAGTTAAGTGCATTTTTTTACAGCAAAGTGCATCTATCTGCTTCAAAAAATCGAGATGCTCATCACCACCTGCAAGGTATAAAGCCGGCTCCTTGCCACCAAATACGAAAATAAAACAGATCAGTGGCTTCCTTCCTCAGCATGACACGCCACTTCTGACCAAACCCTCTCAATTGTCTGATTCACGGCAGTGCTCACACAGACTCACCCTCCGCTTTTGCCAGCTTGAGGCAGAAGGGGAACGCCAATGAGAACGCGGGGTGTGATGGGAAAGGTGCATCATTCACTTAGCAGTTTATGTGCCTTTGGATCTGTGTGTGTCATCCTCTACAGGGCTGAGGACAAGGAGCACAAGTTCATGCAGGCTCTGACATGTACATTGTCTGTCCCATCGTCGTGGACCGCCCACTGTGCTTCAGCAGGGAGCAGGGCAAGAAACACAGACCAATCTTGGTCCTGACGTGTGCAATGTCTATCCCATTTTATTGTGTGATGCCTACTTTGGTGGAATGGTGGCAAAAAAGACAAGTTACTCTTTGTTTCTTTCTTTCTCTCTTTTCTTTCCCCTTCTTCAAATTATCCATTCACCCATTTGTTCATTCATTCATTTGTTCATTCATTGCTGCGGCCCATGGTGCCACCTAATGTCCATGTCCCTGTCAATTGTCCATATCCACGCTCTGTGGCTCACTGTCAATGTGCACTGTGATTTAGCAGGGTGGAGGGCAAGGACAACGAGCCGTTGCTGCGGCCCATGGTGCCACCCAATGTCCATATCCCTGTCAACTGTCCATATCCACGCTCTGTGGCTCACTGTCCATGTGCACTGTGATTGAGCAGAGTGGAGGGCGAGGATGATGAGCCGTTGCTGCGGCCCATGGTGCCACCAGGCGTAGTGTATTGGCTGCTGAAAGCCCCGGTGCCTCAGCTCACGGTCGCCTCTCAACGCAGCAGCGCGGTGCTGCTGACACCCAGGTACCTTGTAATCATTTTATTCATTTGGTGCTTTAAAGTTAAGGGCATGCGAGAGCATCCGTGCCTCGGCTCTTGGTAGTATTTCAATGCAGCAGCGTATTGCTGCTCACGCCCAAGGATGTTATATATTATATGCATGTCATTTTGTGACAAGAGGGACATGAGATCCAAAGGAAGATATAGCACATAAAAGGGCTTTTAGCTCTAGCGCTTGTGTTGCTCTGACAGCTGAGAGTTTTCTGCCACACCGCTGCAGCGCAGTGCTCCACATTTCCAAGAACCAGAGTGAGGTACTCCATAGGAGATGCTTGAACAAGAAGCGATGTGGAGATTTGTGCAGCTCTCTCTCCTAGTAGCAAAGCAGCAAGGTTAGCCCAACACGTTCATCAACTCATGTAAATTAATGTTCTTATTATTGGTACATTGAGTGTGTCTGGTGACCTGCCTTCAGGGCTTTCAGATTACATTGCCCAGAGCTGCAATGGTATATAGCCATCACGACACCAATCACCCTCTTCACTGTCAAAATGTGCACCTCTTCAAGCCCAGCTCATGCGCCTCTGTGGTGCCCCTTGTGTGTACCTTGTGCGTTCTTCATGTGCCACTTCTGCGTCCGTTTTGCGTTCCTTACGGGTCCCATGTGCTTTACTCTCGTATCACTCTTGCGTCCTTTTTTTTTAGATCCTTGTGTGTACCTTGTGCTTTCTTCATGTGCCACTCCTGCGTCCTTTTTGCGTTCCTTACGAGTTTCATGTGCTTTCCTTGCGTATCACTGTTGCATCCTTTTTTTTCAGATCCTTGTATGCACCTGTTGCGTCCTTCATGTGCCGGTTGTGCATCCTTTTCGACTTCCTCATGTGCTCCGCATGTGTCCCTTGTGCTCCGCACGTGTACCTCCACTACCAGCTCATGAATTCCTTGTGCCTCTTAAATGCTGTGGTGTACCCACAGGGAGTCTGTCAACCGTCTGAATAGCCACGTGAGCAGAAAGGCCCCCAGCGGTGCTGGCAACAGCGCCCCCAGCCCAAGCGGACAGGGACCCTATTCAAGGGCCGGTACAAGTGGCTCAAACGGTGCTGATGGCACTGGCGAAGGTGCAAATGCTCTCAGCCCAGGCAGGCAAGGACCCTATTCAAGGGCTGGCACCGGGGGTTCAAACGGTGCTGGAGGTGCTGACCAAAGTGCAAATGCTAGCAACAATGCTGCAGCCCATGATGGTGGTGGAGTAAATGCTGGCAGCAGTAGTGCGGCATTTGATGCCGGCAGTGCTGCTGCTGCGCATGCTGCAAGTGAGCACAGAAATAATGCGAGCACAACAGATGGCCGTGCTAACAGGGACGCAAGTGATAGCACTGCAGATCTTTCAGCTGCCAGCGCCCCTGACGCAGACGGCAGGGACCAGCAGCACCAGCAGCAATCCCCGTCGTCAGCACAGCAGCACCAGCAGGAGGGGCAACTGGGGCAGCATCCCTCACTGCCCTCCCCCACATCGCCACCACAGCAGCTCAAACGCCATCAGTCCCTGCCCTCAAACCAACTGTCTTGGCAGCAGCTGCCCGGCCAGCATTCCCTGCCCTCTTCCATGCCACGGCACCTCGAAGCCAACTCGCAAACGTCCCTGGACAAGCACAGCAAGCAGCACAAGGAGCACCTGCAGCAGCGGCGGCAGTCCTCCATGCTGGGCATCTTCAGCAAGCTAGGCTCTGGCTTGGAGGCAACGCGCTCCAAACAAGTCAGGTGAGCACTTCCAGCCAGGTTAGCATCTTTAGTCGGCTTAACATTGTCAGCAAGCTGGGCTCTGGCTTGGAGGCAACGCGCTCCAAACAAGTCAGGTGAACGTTTCCAGCAATCACCGTCAGCAGGCTGGGCTCTGGCTTTGTAGCAGCGCGGCTCAAATGAGCCAAGTATGTAAGCATTGTGAAGCCCAGGGGTTTGGTATACCTGTACAGTCCATCGTAAGCATCTTTTAACACTCTGCTTAAACGAGCCAGGTAAGCAATGATGTGCATTGCTCTCATTGTTTGCTTGGTTTCTTTGTTTTCTTCGTCTCTGGTCGTGCTACTTGTTCTCTGCTGCATTTATTTTAATTATGCTACATTTGTTTTAAGATGCTACACATGTCTGTGGTCTTGCTGCATTTCTAAGGATCGACATTGGCCTATAGAAGACCCTTATATAACGCTATATGCCAATTTATAGGGAGCGGCATTGGTAAACGTTGCTATTATAATATATGCTATAACGCTACATAGCGCTAGAAAATGTTACGTATAGCGCTATATGCCGATCCCTACACATTTCTCTAAAAGCTGGGTACCTTCATTAACGAAAAGGAGATGCCTGCAAGGACAGGTTTCAAGGCTTTGTAATAGGCAGGTCTTCTCTCAAGCTCCAGTTTTAAGGTTGCAGCATTGTGCTATTTTCACAAGGCATGTAAAACTTCTACTAATAGCTCCATGTATGATTAGACTGGAACATCAGGTTCCACATTGCAGCATGTGCCTATTTTCCAAAGACCCACCACCAAGGCTGCGACGCTTCTGTTGACAGTTTGGTGTGTGATTAGACTGGAACATCAGGCTCCATGCCCATTTTCTACCAAATATTGTAATATAGTGGCCACCCCACTTGAGTGCTTTCCCAGCCAATCTGGTGACGAAAGTATGCTCAGGAACATGCACTCCTGAAGTGCTACCCCTAATTCATGTACACTGCAATCTCTCAACTGAAAAGGGGGTACTTTGTCCTTGTTAACTGCATGCTTGCTTCTTGAGCTTTCATTGTCCATGGGATAAGCCAGTGGACCTCTGCTTTTGAATGGTTGGTAGAACTCTACCGCATCTTTGTTTGCTGGCAAAGGCGTGTCAAAACGCCTGCCATAAAGTAGCCAGATTGCTCTTTCACCCATGCAAAGAATAATTCCCAAAATGACTGGTCCGGCAGGGGCCAGTGCCACGAGGAAACACAACAAACAAGCGCTCACATACATGCTTAGACAGAAAAAGATAGACTGCGCCTTCCAAAAATGGCTGCCTGAATTCAGGAAAGATGCATCAAATATTTCTTAGCTGTGTGCTGAAAACTCACCAGGGAGGCTAAGGGGGAGGAAGGCTCAGCATCGCCTGCAGGGGGAGGGAGGGCCTGGTGGGTGATTCCATGCCCATCACCGTGGCACAGCACAAGGGCACAGCAGTAGGGCACAGCGCAAGGGCCCAGGTGAAAAGAAAAGGAAAGGAAAGGAAAGGAAAGATAAGACTATGCCATTTAAAAAGGCCTTGTGCATCAAGGAAAGGCTCCCTAATTAGCAAGCTAGCAAGGGTCTCATCCAAGGGCCCTTATGCCTGCGAGAAAGCCATTAACAAGAAAGAAAATAATCGTCTGTGCCAGCCCCAAAGCCGCATGCATGAAGGAAAGGACACAGGTGGAGCTCAATGGGCAGCCCATTGCCCAGGCCCTCTTCGCATTCCATCCCACCATATAGATGTACAAATTTTTGTTTTATTATATGCAACTTGATTATACTTATTCCAATGTTGAACCTTTTTGCAGTCTCAGGGTTCGGATCTAAACTTGAGCCTTGTGACTGCAGCCATCTCCTTACAGGTAGCATCAAGACCCCAGCCAAGCGCTCCTGCTGTGTCATTCTCTTTTGCACCTAGCAGCAGCAGCGGTGTGAGAAGGACCAAACCCCCTTGAGTGGCCCCACTGTTTTCAGCAATACACTCTGTCTTCAGCATCCATTGCTTCAGCAAGCTCACCATTTTTTTTCCTGGAAGTGGTGTTTGCGTGAGCAAGCTCACCCCTCTTTGACGAGCCCTCTGTCTTCAGCAACACCCCCTTCAGCAAGCCCACTGCCTTATGTGCCTCGCAGCAGCGGCCATATGAGCAAGCTCACCCCTCTTTGACCAGCCCTCTGTTTTTGATAACACCCTCTTCAGCAAGCCCACAGTCTTTTGTGCCTAACAGCAGCGGCCTTATGAGCAAGCTCACCCCTCTTTGACGACCACTCTGTCTACAGCAACACCCTCTTCAGCAAGCCCACTATCTTTTGTGCCTTGCAGCAGCGGCCGTATGAGCAAGCCGACGCTCTTCAGCAAGCCCTCCTTATTCAGCAAGCTGTCACAAAATTCTGCGGGCTCCAGAGAAGGCCAGGAGGCAGATGACCACAGAGGGGGCGAAGGGCAGAGGAGCCCGCAAGGGGAGCAGGATGAAGAGCATCTCAGTGAAGACGAGGGATCTGAAGTTGAAGGTACGCAAAAAGCATGACAGCACTGACGAAATTGGCAAGCAGCAAGCAGGCAAAATAGGGGCAAAAAGGTAAGACCCGCGCTTATGTCAAAGTGTGCTTTGCCTATGTCAGCAGCTTTGCATTGGTGCTACGTCCTGAGTGGGTGCGCAAGATTCTTCCATATTCAGCTTGTGCTTTGCCAGTGGCTACGCACTGATACCGCCACCTCAGTAGGCAATGTTAGTTAATAAAATTTGGAGGAGAATGAGGGTGCAAAAGGTCAAGGCCATTTGTTTACAGCCTGCCCTTTGCTGATTTGACATGCATTCTAATCCTCGTAGAATCCACTCAAATAAATCCTGCTTGGAGGTAAACCTTTGCAGGAATGTCTGAGATGCATGCGCTCCCACAAGCGCTCGTTACACAATTTTCCTTACACTTGCTGGTCTCAAAGCTCAAGCCGACCATTCCTTTTCCATGCTAGCATGCACCTGTGCATGCAGACCCGTCCACAAACATGTATGCATGTGGTTCAGTACACCTAGACCCACTGCAATCACCCGTGCCTGTCGTCCCGTAGTTGCACCTGTGCATGTAGTTCAGTACACCTAGGTCCACTGCAAGCACCCGTGCCTGCCGTCCCGAAATGCACCTGTGCATGTGGTTCTGTACACCTAGGTCCACTGCAATCACCCGTGCATGTCGTCCCGTAGTTGCACCTGTGCATGTGGTTCAGTACACCTAGGCCCACTGCAAGCACCCGTGCCTCAATTCTCGTAGAAGCATCTTAGCTTGTACTTTCATACAAGCACCTGTGCCTGTAGATCAGCATCACCACCTGTTCCTACAGTTTGGCTAAAGCACCTGCACGACTGCTTAGTCTGTATGCTTGCACATCTTTGCCACTCTGTGATATCTCTGCCGCCCTTTATAAGACGTGCATGTGCAAACTTGCGTGACACACATGAATACACATGCGTGCATGCGCACACACATACACACTCCTAAGACACGCGCATGAGTGGACTTGCTCTCCCCCCCCCAGTTGCACTTACCTGAGCCTCTTTTTAAAGTCTCTTGTGGGTGTGCATTTCCTGACTCTTATGCGGCTATGTACACACCACTGCATGTATCAAAGACTACAACTCAGCTGTTGATGGACTACCCTTTGCAGAGTCGGTTGGAAATAGAGCAGGCGCTGCTGAAGATGATGACGTGTCCCAACTCGTCCTGCTCAGGGTAAGGCACCGCATCATAGAGGCCACCGGCTTTGTGTTGTGTTGCAAGGCCAAACCTGCAGGCCTGTATGGCCTGCGCTCAAGGGTCCGTCACCATTCATCTGAAGGTGTAGGTTCTGTGACGTATGATGTCAAGCATTTTGCATGGTTGTTGAGCTTGCAGTGTAAGGAATTTTGCTGGTAGTGATACAAGGTTGTAAACGTGGAGAGGCTTTGGCTGAGCTTCCATGGACATGTGAGCTTCTCATGGCTAGTGCTCCATTGCAATGCAAACGATAAGGCCTTCAGTTTGCCAAATTTCCATCCTTATGCAATATTCCTTTTCAATGATGTGTGAAACATTTTCACACGCCAGTGACATACACACACGCATACGCACACAGGCGCACACACATACATACACACACAGGCACACATATACACACACAGGCACACACACCCACACATTTGAAGCAGTGCTCGAGCTCTGCCTCTTGGCTTGTCCCACATGCAGGGCTTTTATTGTCGCTTAATGATTTGAACTAGAAAACATGTGGCTGAACTTGGAAGGATGATTGAGCTGCTCCTTTTCTGAGCAGCGATCCTTTAATTCATGCTCATGCCTCCTTGCATGGAAGAGAAGGAAGAGCACATTTCTCACAGGGTTGCCCTTTTGAGGGAGAAGCCCTTCACTTCGTTGCTTCTTGCCATTGCATGCATCCTCTCTGGAGCTAATTGAAGGGGAAGCATTCCGATGAGATGTCTATTTTGATAAGATGCCTATTTAAAAGAGAAGCCTTTTGCTTTGTTGCTTCTTGCCATTGCATGCACCCTCCCTGGAGCTCTGGTTGTCTCCAGTGTTGTGGATGGTGTTGCACACACATCGTGTAAGGCCTGCATTGTTTGTGCTTGCAAGGCTAAATGCATGGCGACGGTTACATGATCATGCTCTGCTTGCCTGCTTGTCGATGGACTCAGGTTGAGGACAAGATGATCAGCGAAGGACTTTTTGACCAGATGCTCTTCTTCAAGCAAGCCATCACCGACCATCTCCCCATGACCTACCTGAAGGTAATGTTGCATGGGGTGTAACAGTATTCCTGTTTGAATACTTTCAGCATACAGCTTTTGTGATCGGAGCCTGTCCATGATGCAAATCCCATGGATTAAACAAAGATTATGATTTTGTCCTTGCTGATCATTTAGCACCGCCACCAGGCATTTCAACCTCTTCCTTCACTTGCCCACAGTTCGCAGATGAACTCACGCTCCCTGAAACCTCCACGCTGCCCTGTTAAGTGTGACCTTTCTCGCAAGGACACCACACAATTCCACCATGCTTATGCGCCTGAAAATAAGATCAGGCGACCTAAATATGTGTAAGCGCGAAAATTCATTACTATATGCACCATCCTCTATTCCCTCTCTTCCTCTGTGGGCCCCATAGCCCTGCCTTCCCCTCCTGCCTTCCTTCCTTCCTTCACATCCCTTCCTCGTCTTCTTATCCTTTTGCTCCCTGGATCCACACCTGCTCATCCCAGTTGTTCTCTGCCCATTCTCACTCTATCTGCGTCTTCCCATTTGCTCCCTCAGTTCACACCTGCTCATTCCCATTTGTCTTCCCGTTTGCTCCCTGGATCCGCACCATTCTTTCTTTTTTCATATTTGCTCCCTGGATCCACACTGTTTCCTGTTCCCCACTTTCTCCCTAGGTCACACTTCTTCTCTTCTCCCATTTGCTCCCTGGATCCACACCTGCCCATCCCCACGTTTTCTGCGTCCTTCCCTGCTACCTCCTGTCAAACGCATGCACTGCCTCCAATCAAATGCATGCACTTGTGGTGCAGCTGAGCCTGAAGCTCATCACCTTTCACCTCTCATTTTGTCTGCATTTTTTCATCCCTCCCATATCCTTCATGCAAACACAAATGTTAATGCCTATTGTTATCAGCATCTTCCTCCTCTTTCTCTTCCTTGCAAGTTCTGCATGATTGCACCGATTGACAGGAATTATAGGTGATGGCTTTTCCTCCCTCTCCTCCTTATTTCACTCTTTTTCCTTTTTCTCCTTTCTCCAGTGCTTGCAGCACTTCCCAAAGCTACAAGGTGTGTAGCTTATGCCCACACTTCCTTATCTATTCCCATTTATCCATCTTCTGCAGCACCTTACAAAGCTACAGAAGGTGTAGCTCATGCCCACCCTTCCGATTTCACCTTAAAATTTCCATCCTCTGTTTACCTTACAACGTGTTCTTACAATGCGTACCTCTCACGACTGTAGGCACTGCGAGCGCTCCTGGCGCAGCAGAGGGCGGAGCTCGCAGCAGCGCACATGGCCAACAAGCGGATTGCACCTCCGCAGGGCCGTCTGGATGCCCTGCGCCGGACGGTCACGCAGAAGAATAAATGAGATTGGCTGTGTGGTGAGGCAGGTGGTTAGAAAGGCGCAATGAGCTTCAGTTTGAGGGAAGAACTGGGTGAAGCTGGCAAGGAAACGATGCCCTGCACTGTGCAGTAATGAGGATAAGGTTGAACGCCGCCTTTGGGGTGGTGATTGAGACACTTTGTCTGTTTGTCTATTGTCTGTCTGTTTGGAAGCATGGAACGGAGCCTGTACTGTGCTTTATGGCAGAAGGGCATGGCACACTTGTGATGCTCAGTGACGCAGGCAAAGAAGAGACATATGTCTGTGGCCTGGTTAAAGAGCCTGGTTTGCAACTGCATACTTGTGTTGCTCGGTGACGCAGGGGAGGAAGAGACATATGTCTGTGGCCTGGTTAGAGAGCCTGTTTTGCAACTGCACGCTTGTGGTGCACGGTGACGCAGGGGACAAAGAGACATATGTCTGTGGCAGGGTCAGAGGGTCTGGTTTGCAATTGCAGGGAGTTGCACATCCCTTGCAGTGATGAAGCACAGAGCATTGTGTTTGGAGTGTTGTGGGTGTGGCTGTGGTACAGCTCAGCCCTGGTTGTAGCTGGTGTGGCTCAGCCATGGTAGCTCAGCCATGGAAGCTCAGACCTGGTTGTAGCTGGTGTGGCTCAGCCATGGTAGCTCAGCCATGGTTGTAGCTGGCGTAGCTCAGCCATAGTAGCTCAGCCCTGGTTGTAGCTGGTGTGGCTCGGCCATGGTTGGTGCTGTGGCGCAGCTTGTGTCTGGAGTGCCATGGTTGTGGCTGTAGCTCAGGGGTGCAAATGCAGCTGAGCCTGTTTGAACTAATGAGTGGACACAGACCCTTTGAGTGGAACACGAGCGTCGTCTGTAGGTAGCTGAGGAAGCAGATGCTTCATATGAGGTGTAAGACAGCCTCAGGCATTATACAGTGGGATATATCCTTTACCTTGTGGATAGGCAGCGGGCTCGACCCCAGTTTTTTTCCCCTAGGGGCTTAAGTGTTACAAATGGGAGTGGGAATCCGGATGAGGCTGCGCAAGCAGAAGGTGTTGGTGTATAGTTCGGTGCTTGGCAATTTTGCTTGCATTATTTATGACCTGACTAATATTTTCTTGTCTGCAGGGCTTGCCAACTCTTTTTGCAATACCGCACACGCAAAGAAGAAACATTCCTATGCTGCATTGGGTTGGTGTTGTGAACGCGGACAGTCCCACAAATTTTTGACTGTTGAGCCTCAACAGCGTCCCTATGACCTTTTCCGTTGATTTGGTTTCCTGAGACGGTTTGCAGGATATTTGTTTCTATGAGGTGCCTGACACGTAGCTTCTTTTTCGCGCTTCCTTCGCGAAACCGAGCCCCAATATCATGCAGCCTGCATGACTGCACCCATTCATCTTGTCACCCCTTGCTGATTACTGCATATAATTTTATCTGCGTGCTCCAGCTATGTTTGTGAAGAGTTGGTGGAGAGAATGAGAGATGTATAGGCGCCTGTACATCCATTGCAATTAATTTTGTTGTTTTGTGAAGCTTTGGGCGAAGGTGATCCTTGAATGCATGAGCAAAGGATGTCAATATATGAGTACTGCAAACGTGAATCAAGGTGAAGATGCTGCCCATTTCTGCCATGGTTGTGTCTAGCTTGGGATCAGCTGCTTCTGACGCTGTTTTTCCACTGTGCCTGTGGTACAGCAGGTTGTACATACACTTCTTAACATTTTTTTATTGCTTGCCTGTTGGTCGCTTGCCAGTTGCCAAGATATTTTTCCTATGATCATGACTGCTTGCATAGTTGAACTGTAATCTTGCTGTGTGTGTCTTCTTTAACCAACTTGTGCCCTTCAAATGGAAGCAAAATTAACACAGGCAACAGGAGACGTCCCTGCGTTGATGTGGGAAAAGAAAAGTCTGCGCTAGCCAAAGGCCGCATGCGTTAAGGATAACTTCCCTAACTAGCAACTTGAAGCTAGCAAGAGTCCCACTAAAGGGCCATCTAAAATAAACTAGACACAGCTAGCCTTGGAAAAAGATCTATGAGGATATGGAGGATTGTCAGCCATGCTCCTGGACGCCCGGACCCCCCTTCTCCAGCTCTCCACCGCCATGGGCCCAGCAAACCTCCCCCCAGAAGTCCCTTGAAAAGGTTACAACCCCTTGAAGGCGTTGGCCTACAGCCCGAGAATCTGGCTGATCGGCTGCTGGTGAAACATTCCCCCCAGAAGTCCCCTGAAAATGAAGTGCATTCCTGATGCTAATACTAGCAGTTGGTCTTTGGATAGCATGGCAACTCAGTTTGGGTGCTAATGATTTAAAATTTTTGGCTAGACCCAGTCGATAAGTGGTTTAAGGGTGTAGTCATTACAGATAGAGGTTACAGAAGCAAAGAAAGCCAGTCTTACGACTGTTGTTGTTTGGTTTATGAAGGTAATCATATCAAAGGATTGTACATGGTGAGTAGAAGACAGGAAACATCTCGAGAGCTATTCCAGACTGGGTTCTCCCTAATGGTACTGGCTCCCCTGCCGGCACCAAAGCCGCCCTGATGCTCTCTTTGTGTGCCCTATTCCAGGCAGACAAGCTCACCTTGATCCTTCCAAGATCCCTCCTCAGGACAGGGACATCCACCTTGTTGAACTAAAATTCTGCCCTGACACAAATTGTTTCATCACTTTCGAACGTGCAGCAACTCAACATTCCCACACCATAACTAGACTTAAAACATGCAGCTCAAGGAATCTGAACAGGAATAACAAAGTGACTCTGCACATCATCTTAATTGGGGTGGCTGGCACCATTTACAATGAGTATACAATCACACCTCTTATGAATCTGGGCCTTACCTAACAAAAAGCTAAATCACTAGCATCCAAGCTTAGGAACCATGCCATTCAAAGATTAAACACTATCATTAACACTAGACACGCTCTTTATTTTCACGGGGGCTTTGGGGGGGGTTGCTGGGCGCGCGGCGGTGGAGGACGGGAGAAAGAGAGTCCGGGCGTCCAGGGGCATGGCGAGCAAACCTACAGATCCCCATTAGATCTTTTTCTGGCTCTTTCCTAGGCTAGCTGTGTCTAGTGTAGGTTTAGAGGGCCTTCTGGTGAGGCCTCTAGCTTTCCAGTTAGGGGACCTTCCCTTAATGCACGCGGCCTTTGGCCTGCGTACACTTTTCTTTTTTTCTGTTCTTTTTAGAAGACAGGTGCGAAAGCGTCTGGGAAGAGGCACTGGAGAGTGAAAGAAGAGGTCCAGAGAATAGGCAAGCATACTTGAGCCGAAGAAAGCAGACGTGGAGGGGTGTACATCTTAAAACAGCATGCTGTTCATCCTGCACATCATCTTGGGCATCACAAAGGTCAGAGATAAGATAAATGTCATCATTCCAGGTAGCTTGCTCAACTTTGAGTGTGTAGACGTGAAGGCAAAATCGGGCCACACTGCGTATGATGTGTATGGGCAAATCCAGGTACAGATAATTGGGAAGAGCATAAGAGGATTACGTAGCGTGAGCATTCTCGCTGGGAGAGCAAGCCAGTGATGATATGTGATTTTTTTACTGTTCAGGTCTCGAGGATGATATGCCGAAAATCGTCTCCAGAAAGCAAGATGTCAAATCCTGAGGTCCACAGCAAGCTGGCTCAATCCAGAGGGTTGGCTGACCTTATCTTGTGTTGAAAACCATGAGCATGATGCAAGCCATTCATAGCAAACAATAATTGTGAAGTCCAGCAGGAAGGATTCCTGGAGCTGGGGTCAATAACAGCATAAAAAAACCTTTTGGAGAAGAGGGCCGTTGCAATGGATAAGAAAACAGTAAAAGCACAGAGTAGCTCTGAACCAGTTGAACTGAATAGGCTCTATTCCAAAATAGATTTCAAAGATCTCAGAAGCCGATTTTGAATGCAGTTGTCCATCTCACAACTTTGTCGAAATTAGGGGACGTCCTACATCTGACTGGCATACATGCCTGCCGGGATGATACAGTTTTAAAAGCCATAAATAAGCATGAAAACGGCGGGTAAGCTGATGTTGATGGGCAAGAGTACAAATGCGAGCCATGCCTGCTAAACAAGGCCTGAGGGCTTCTTCAGCAGCAGACTGCAAGCCAAAATTCTTGTCAAAGAACATCCCTTAAGTTTAGAGTCCGTCAAAAGTATGCCCCTCTTTTTGAGGACAACTTCTCTTTTCTACACTCTCATATCTCCCACAGGATGCCCCGTCATGGTACCATTCACCACCATGGAAGTCACGTGATGTGAGTTCCCAGGATATTATTATTCTTCTAAACCAGGATAACAACTTGTTGTTGGAAACTTCCTTTTTTCCTTTATGATCCCATGTGTATTTGTGAACAGGCTACAGTCAAACGTCTTGACTGAGGCCTTTTTTTCCTTGTAACCCTTGTAACCCTTGTACTGCGGAGATAAAGGACAGCCCTGTTTGACTCCATAAGTGGGATATACCCAAGCATGTTTCTCCCCATCAATCAGGAAATACCCATCATTATGATACACGTTTTTGAGTATGTTGGGAAGATGATTGGGGAGTTGACATTGTTGTAAGTGGCTCCACAATTTGTCTCGAGGAATGGAATCATATGCCTGTTTGGAATCAGTGTAGGCTGTGAAAAGGTGTGAGGAGCCATGGGGCTTGTAAGTTTGTGCAGCATGCTAAAGATGTCTCAGTGTGAATTGAGGCTGCAAAATGCTGCGTCCTGGAAAAAAAACAAAGTGGGAATCAGGGATCTTGTTTTTGTCTACGCACCAGTGTTGTGACAAAGTGCGTAGGACATTAGCGCACAGCCGATAGATTGTCCTGCTAACTGGAAGCAATGGTGGCTCGCTGTAGAAGGTTTTGGAGACATGTGGAGTAAGCACATTCATATGGTGAAAACCTCTGCCATCCTCTCTTTTCACCAACTTGCATGCATGCTTAAGAAAGGATAGTACATTGGATACAAAGCCAGGTAAGGAGGTGGAACTTGTCCGAGAAACGTGTTTAGCCACAATACCATGTAGTCGGGAGTTGTAAAGGCCCTGTCTGATTGAAATTCAGCTGGGTACAATTGCGCCCCAGAGGAACAGCAAAGCCTCACCCAGACAATGTTCCTGACCACTGCCTGGCAGGTATGTTTATAGGGGGCTGTCTGAAAGCTTTATGTACGTGGTCTTGCCATGCTGTGCTAGAAATGGGATTGGTGTGTTTGTCAGCATGTTTCTTCAGCAAATCATGTACAGAGGGGCCTTTTGTACAGCTTCTCAAGAAAGGTGGCTGCACGAGCTTGAGTAAATCTACGTCTAAACTGCTGGATTTGTGTCCTTTACTCTCTGTGAAGTTGTTGGCAAGCATTGCAAGTCACCAAACCTCTGTTTTGGCAGCAGTAACGAAAGCTCTTTTCTTCTGGTGACACACAGCATCAAACAAAAGAGGTTGCCTGGTAGAAAAGTTGTGTGTAGGTGGCATGGGGCGAGGAACGGATTTAGTCATGCCAACATGTGGGTGACATGCTGTCTCCATACTTCAAGATTTAAGAGTGCTGTATGCTCGGTCCACATCATTGGCTTGAAGACGGTCTAAGGAATTGTTATGCATCTCCTGAACATTTTCAAAACGTTCCGCAAATTTTGTAGCTCTATCAGGGCACCAACGCAGAAAATATCCCTCTGGTTGGCTAGGAAATAGAACATTGGAGGCAGAAGAAGGTACATACGCTTGTCAACATGTGAGGTAATATTGTAGACGACAGTGTCGGAAATATAAAAGATTCAAAACCAACAAGAGTAGCATGCAGCCATAGCAACCTTTCAAAAGACACATGCATGTATGTGTGTGTTTGTGTGTATGTGTGTGAGTGTGTGTTTGTGTGTGTATGTGTGTTGGTGTGTATGTGTGTGAGTGTGTGTTTGTGTGTGTGTATGTGTGTGAGTGTGTGTGTGAGTGTGTGAGTGTGTGTGTTTGTGTGTTTGTGTGTGTGTGTGTTTGTGTGTGTGTGTGTTTGTGTGTGTGTGTGTGTGTGTGCGCGTGTGCGTGTGCGTGTGCGTGAGCGTGTGCGTGTGCGTGCGTGTGTGTGTGTGTGTGTGTGTGTGTGAAGATGAAGGCAATATACCATCATACACCATATGGGTATTTGTCACTCATTAATGAATGCTGCATAGAGTTCCTGCCCCGGACTGTGCAAATTAATGCATGGCTCTTGTTTGTTTAATGCTGCCTGTCACCGCCTGAACAATAATTTTTTATTCCTTTAACATTTAATTCATTTTCCAAAAAGCCCAAAGGCATGGCCGAAAAAAATGTGGAGGAGCAGCCGGACTCGCGCGAGCCCGCTGCTGCAGAGGCTGATGCACTGTTCAAGGAGGGCGTGAAGCTGGTATTGAAGGATCCGAGCGAAGCCGTGGAGCTTCTAGGCAAGGTGTGGGGCTAACCACTTGGCCAGGACGAGCCCAGCTGTTGTTGGCTGACTGATTGACAGCTGTTCAACGCTCCAAGCTTTCCCGTTCGGGACTCCCTGCCCCATGTCCCACCCATCATCTCCTTGCCCATGTGCTTCAATCCTTTTTCACAGTGCCTGGAGATCCGCAACAAGCTTTACGGCAATGAGGCCTTGGAGTGCGCAGAGACGTACTACCAATATGGGAGGGCCCTCCTGGAGCAGGCCAGGGAGTCCACAGACGCATTGGGCAGCAGCAAAGTCAGAGAAGATGTGAGGAAGGAGGAGGCAAAGCTGCATGAAGGGGCAGGACCCAGCGTAAAGACAGGTACATGTGAACGGCGTGTGCGTGAACAAGTTCGTGAACCTTGTTTGCACATGTGTGCTAAGGGCTGTGCGTTTCGGAGTGGCTGTTTTTACGTGATTAACATCTGTGTTTGTTGCAAGCAAATGGGAAGCTCCCCACAAGCCAGAGTACCCTACTTACAAGGCACACGTGCAGATGCATGAGCAGGTCCAACAAGTTTATCACCTGTCATATCATACTGACTCATATGTCCATGCACGGAACCAAGCCGCGAACAGGTAGTCGAATGCAGAGGGAGTGGAAGTAGGCATTTATTTTTTTAGCATGGCTTTTGGAACCTCCTGCACCCATGCAGCATAGTTGAAATATGGCGCCATGGCAAGCTCTTCCACGAGAACGCAAAACATGAAAGCGAGTTGGCACTTATGCAGGAGAGGAAGCTCACAAGGAGGGTGCCAAGGAGTTTTGCAAGGATGTAAAGGGAAATGGCGCAGAGGGCAGTGAGGGAGCAGAAAAAGAAGGAAAGGGCGAGGAGGAAGAGGAGGAGGAGGGGGGAGGGCAAGAAGAGGAGGATGGAGATGACCTATCCCTGCCCTGGGAAATGCTGGAGCTGGCGCGCGCGATTTATGTCCAGGTAAGGTCGTGTGTGTGTGTGTGTGTGTGTGTGTGTGTGTGTGTGTGTGTGTGTGTGTGTGTGTGTGTGTGTGTGTGTGTGTGTGTGTGTGTGTGTGTGTGTGCGTGCGCGCATGTGTGCGTGCTTGGGTGCGTGCGTGCGTGCGTGCGTGCGTGCGTGCGTGTGTGTGTGTGTATGTGTGTGTGTGTATGCGCGCGCGCACGCGTGTGCGCGTGCATGGGTGCGCATGTGTGTTGCATGGCTCATAAGAGATGAGCCTGTGTGAACCTCATCTGCTTCTCTCTCTGCTCTGCAACTGAAGCCTGCGCTGCCCTGATCCTGAGCACACCATCAGCGCAACTGATACGCCTGGGACAACAGCACTCAAAATGCATTTGACAACACCTGTGACAACACCAAAAATGCTTCCAGAGCTGCCTCTGTGTGGCGGGGTTCCAGGGGTGCTCAGCTGCCGTGGCGCTTCTGCGTGTGAGGCAGGGCTGTGCCTGTTCGGGCATGCCCTACAACAGGCCGTAGCACACTGTGTACTTCAGCATTTTGCTTGCATTTCAAAGCCAATGAGGGCATTCATTGTGAGAGCCTCGTCGGCGGAGATGCTTGGAAGGTTGCCCTTACAATTCTGACCCCTCAATGCTTTGCCATTCCTTAACACACTACATGAAGTGCGTGCACACTACATGAAGTGCATGCAGTGGCTGGCATGCGGACATGTGAGCTTGAGAGCATCAATGCTCTCATCCTACAATGCAAAGGCATGCGGGGCCCCAGATCATATTCAGCAAAGTATTGCATGTGCACATCATGATTCAGGAATGGCATGAGGAAAGTGCGCACACAGGATTGGCGCATACCCCTGTACCACCCATTGCATGGCATGTGCACACAGCAGGCCATCTGAATGACTGCTGCTGTTCAAAACAGCTGAGCGTCTGCTGCAATGCATGCGGTGGCCTTGATAAACCTCTCGGTGTCCTCTCTTCCTCAATCATGTAGGGAGTGGCTCTGCTGCCTACAAAGCCTTCTTTCCTTTTTTGGGGCATGCATATGGTGTAGCTGGCAACACACTCTCCCTTTTTGAGATAAGCGAACACGCACCCCTGTGCACTTCGGCACCCTAAGGGTGGAGCAGACGAACATCTATCTGCACTGGCCGATGTGCACATGCGCACAGGAGACTCGGACTGAATTCGTACATGGAAGTGACAAACCCTGCTAGTGACTGTCCCCTTTATGCGGAACCCTGCTACGGCCCCTCGCCTTTTTGATCTAAGCCCTGCTACGGTCTGTCTCTTATGAGACGACTGAATGCGCGCCCCCCTCTGCATTCTGGCACCCACAGGATGGGGCAGACAAGCACCTGTCTGCGCTGGCGGATGTGCACCTGCGCATGGGAGACTTGAATGCCGAGAAGGAGGACTTTGGTGCAGCCATTGATGAGTACCAGCAGTGCATTGCGTATGTGAACCGGCTGCCGGAGGGACCTGGGTCCGACAAGCAACGCAGGTGGGGTTGCCGTGCTCGCTGTTGCGGGCATGGGTGTTGGGCACACACACAGACGCACAATGACACACACACACACACACACACACACACACGCAATGACACACGTTGTGGCAATAACAAGAGACGCACAATGACACACACACACACACACACACAAAGGCACACACACACACACACACACACACACACACACACACACACACACACACACACTGTGGCAATGACAGGAAAAATTGCCGGGGGGGGGCGATCTGAGGCCTAAAATGCCTGTTTTTTTGCATGCTCCCAGCATAGGTGCCTACTTAGCTGTGGCGTAAACCATAGTTTTCACCACCAAATCTCCATCCCAGACCACCTGCTGCACCAAATTGGGTGCTTTTCAGTGATTCGGGGTACTTGTAACAAAAGAATTGCCAAAAAAAATGGAGTGAATAGGCCCAGTACTTGGTGTTCTGTAGCAATTTCAGCCAATTTCCCATAAAAAGCACCGAATTAGGGTTTAAGTGCCCAATGTGAGCTTTAGCCCAGTCTATCTAAGCACACAGTGCAACTTACACAAATCTGAGAATGTGCTCTTGTAGCTTGTAACGCCAGCTACACTTAGGGGCTAAAATTGTGCCAATCAGATGAAGTGGCTGTGAGTGGGCGCACTTGAAATGCAGAAAAGGAGTGTATTTAGGCACATGCTCAGTTAGCCCTCTCTGAAGATTTGCACGTGTAAAAGATGTTACGTTCCTGCCTGAATTTTTAAAAGGCTCATCCATGCATGCTCGCCGAGTCATGAATGTTCAATTCAAGAGTATGCTTGACGTTAAAAAAGTTTGGAAAAGCCGGTCTGGGCCCTGGCAAGGTTGATCCTTTGGACCAAGGACTTAAATGTACTATAGCAATCAAGTATATGTACTGGTTACCAATAAACAATAAGCTGTGTGTTGCCGGGCACTTACTAGCTGCCGACATGCATTCAGTCATGTGTATAACGTGTCAAGACGTTATGGTTTGACTTTGTGCTTTGACGTGCATTTCAACTTACTCCTTTTGGTCGTGCATTCTGATAATAGGTTGCCAACTTGGTACCAAAGTGCAGTGTGTTTTAGGTATTCATTTAAAAAAGCCACTAGCCCTTTTTGTCCCTGCCTTGTGGTGGAGGGCACTTCCGGCTCTTTTAAGCCAATGCGTCTCCTTTTCCTTGATTGGTGTAGGGAGAGTTTCCCCTGCCTATATAGTTTTCCTTTTCTTTCTAGCTATTTGGCAGCGGAAATTTTTATAAATGTGGCTTGTGTGAATGGGACATATTTCACCCTTCATTTTACGTGATCACCAGCCTCCAAAGTGTGTATGGGTCACCCCTCATGTGACGTGATCACCAGCCTCCAAAGTCTGTATGGGTCACCCCTCATTTTACGTGATCACCAGCCTCTAAAGAAGCGCTTAATTTTGTACCACAACCACTGAGCAAGCAAATGGCGAGCAATAAAAACAGATGTGTGGAAAGGCAGGCACACGGAGCGATGGCAGAATTGGAACGAACGAATGTCCGCAGGTTGGCTGAGGTGTGCTTTGACATGATCATCCCCCAGCAATTCGATGAGTAACGACAGAAAACATCAAATGTAACACCCGCAGGTTGGCTGAGGTGCACTTTGACATGATCATCCCCCTGCAATTCGATGATCGCGTGCCGGAGGCGCTCTCGCACTGCCGGTCTGCCCAGAAGCTGATGCGCATGGCCAAGGATGAGGTGTGTGTGCCAGGTCAAAGCTGAGATGGATTCACAGGGGTCAAAGAAGGGATGTGTCTTGGAGGCCCTCTCACACAGCCGGTCTGCCTTATAGCTGATACATGGGGAGCTGCCTAGAAATCCTGGTGGAAATTTAGCTGGTATCAGATAGGTTCGACTCTATTCCTGTACTGATGCATTTTTGGATTCTGCATGTGCGAGACGTCCAAGGCCATCTGAAAAGTTGTGAGCTTCCAAAAGCAGACGACCTTCATTCAAAAAGTCTGACTGCTGGCCTGAGCCTTCTTCAGAAGTTGCATGAGCTGCCTGCCCTTGGTAATTTTGCGCAGCATGCGCTCTCTGAGGCCTGCAGCACCTCCATCCTCCCCCTTCAGTACTTTTATGGATGCACATGCACTTTCTGAGGCCTGCGGCATCTCCATCCTCCGCCTTCAGCACATTCGTAGATGCACATGCGCTTTCTGAGGCCTGCAGTACCTCTTCGTCTTCCCCCTTTAGTACTGCCAAGCTTGTCGATGCCGGTTGTGTCTTTTGGAAGTCCGGAGCATGCAGATGCTCCGCTGCTCGGGGTTGCTACCTGCACAGACCCTGGCAGCAGCTATACTGCACAGATCCTCTACCTGCGCAGACTCTGGCAGCAGCTATACTGCACAGATCCTCTACCTGCACAGACTCTGGCAGCAGCTATACTGCACAGATCCTCTACCTGCACAGATCCTGGCTGCACCCATACTGCACAGATCCTCTACCTGCACAGATCCTCTACCTGCACAGACTCTGGCAGCAGCTATACTGCACAGATCCTCTACCTGCACAGATCCTGGCTGCACCCATACTGCACAGATCCTCTACCTGCCCAGCCACTTTTGGGCACTCTTCTGGTGCTGCAGTGATGCATGCGCACGTTAACGCTGACAGATCATCTGCGGCAGAAGAAGAAGGAAGGAAAGGGAAGAAAAAAAAGGAAAAGGAAAAGGAAAAGAAATGCAGATGTGTAGGGTTGGCTAATTCCATATACTTATGCCATATACATTGTGTCTTCCCTGTCAAAGAGCTGATATGCATACACACATGGTATTCATATGGAATTGGCCGACCCTACAAATGTGAGATCACACTCACAGAAGAAGAGAAAAGCACACACACAGCTGAAGGGAAAAAACAGGGACAACTGCAGAAGCAAGCAACAGTCTCGTCAGAAGACCCTCAGACCTGAGCTAGACAGACAGCTGATCATCAAGTTGGATGCGGCAGCGTCGAATATAATAGTTTTTTGCCGAGTGGCCTTGTGCAGGTGACCACCAAACTGGACACTCCAGTGGAGAACGAGACAGAGGAGGAGGCGGATGAGGAGATTGAGCGCCTAGATGCTGAGCTGGAGAACATCAATGGGGTGCTGGCGGAGCTTAAGGACAAGGTGCGTTTGGTGAGCCTTTTCTAGTTTGCCAGTCAGGGAGCCTTACTTTCATGCATGCAGCCTCTTTTTGGCTGCGGTAGCCTTTTCTTTCCAGGTGCTTGTTATTCCCAGGGTCAACCATGTTTGCTTGTAAGATTTTCAGGTTGTGGAGGATGGACGAGGATTAAAGCATGCGACTGCTGGCGTAGCTCGGAGGGGTTTGATGTGGCAAGTAATGTCATGTGGATTGAAATGGGAGTCACCTGCTTGACCTGCAAAGGGCAATTCCAAGGGCTTTGGCCTACTGCCATGAGCAGTCCATCTGCTGTAGCAGCAGGAGGAGTTGACGAAGCTGCTCGCAAGCTAAGCAGCAACCACAGTTGAACTTCTTGTCCACTTGCGTGACTCATGCATGCACATCGCCATGTGCATATGTGTTTATTTGTCATC
Organism: Dunaliella primolecta; assembly: GCA_914767535.2. NCBI lineage: Eukaryota > Viridiplantae > Chlorophyta > Chlorophyceae > Chlamydomonadales > Dunaliellaceae > Dunaliella > Dunaliella primolecta. Next base: position 2,925,384 of record OU611754.1, on the reverse strand, counting down.
AGGCGTCGACGCGTCATTGCAGCAAGAGGAGCTGATGAAGTTGCTTGCATGAGAGCGACAGCCACCACCATGCAAGGCCATGTGCGTATGCCTCACCTACCATCAACTGGTCGATTAGAAGGGTAAAAGAGGTGGTCTCGCAGAGCAGCGAAGAGGGCCAAAGAGGCCATTCAAAAGCCTCTTTGGTGTGCCTTTGCGAGCGGACTTTGATTGAATGTTTTGCCCCCGGTACCCAACCTTGCCCATGTGTGTCATGGCAAAAGGAGGAGCCCATAAAGGAACAGGCAAATGAGCAGCAGCCGCCACATGATTGTGTCATGCCGCCATCGTGTCATTGCAGGAGGAGGAGCTGGTCAAAGCCAGTGAGCAGAACGCCAGCATGAAGAGCATGCTCAAGAGCATGATGCAGAACCTCGCCCAGACGGAGGGCGCCGCGGGAACCATGCAAGCAGGTCTGTGCGCACGCCAGACTTGACAACAGAGTGCTATGCTATGCCGAGCTCGATCAACTGTTCCTGTGCCATTCCTGCCGTGCTGAGCTCAATCACACATTTCTCTGCACTGGCCTTGATTGTGTTGAGGTTAGGGTTTAGGGTTGAGGTCTGGGTTCCTCATTTTGGCGCATGCTAATTTTCCCACAAGCCCATGTCTATTCGGCCACCCAGGCATGTTCCCAAATGCCATTTTTTTTTCCTCAGCTCAGGAGTAACACCCCCCCCATAGGATTGTTGCGCTGATCGTGTTGTGTGCCAATCCCTGCATAGTTGGGTCCTTCTTTCTGGACTGTTACGCAGTCGCAGCCTCCGCTGTCGTGTTAGCACAGCACATGCATTCCCCTCTGTTACGCCCTCTGTACCCTTATCGCTCTGTTACACCCTTTAATCATGTCACACTGTTAGCTCCCTGCACTTTTGTTGCTCTCCCTCTGTATCTTCCCGTGTGTGCGTCCCTTCAACATGCTCACCCATGCCTCAAAAGTATGCTGCTGCTCTGCTGCCATTGATACACATGTACAAGCCAAAAACATGTTTGTGACAACAATCCAACCACCCGATAGAACTCCGCAGTATGGACCTTGCTTGCTCCAAACGAGGCTGGGCAGCTCACTAGAGAGCATGGTGATCCATGTGATAAACCCCCATGTGGGCCTGAAAGCATGCCTGCCTGCCACACCAACCAACCACCACGCATGGCCACGTGCGTATGTGTAGGGTCGGCCAATTCCAATGTAGATGTGGTGTGTTTCAGTTTTGTAGCAGGGAAAATGCAAAGCTTGTGCCGCATAAACATGGAGTTGGCCATATGCCTCCTTGTGTGCCCACCAGCACGCCAGCCATGTCGACCAACCACCACGCATGGCCTCTTGCATTACAGGCCCCTCCGCCTCTCCGGCCAAATCCGCACCCTCAGCAGCTGGCCCCATGGAAAGGGGCTTGGCCTCCTTGGGTGAGGGCAAGGCCCCTGCAGGCCCTGTGAGGCACATGGGTGTGGCGGGCAGGGGCCGAACGCGCATCACCCTACAGCCACAGCCACCGGCCAATCAGCAACAGCAGCAGCAGGAGCCTGGCCAGCAGCTGGGGAAGCAGGGGCCGCTGCAGCCATCGCTGCAGCTTCCCCATGCCACGCCAGGTTCAAATGGCGCCAGCGTCGTCAGCAGCAGCAGCACTGGACCACAGCAACAAGCGCAGCGGGATCATCCCCCTGTTGGGCCCAAACCTGCGGCACCCCATCAACTGCAACAGCCAGGCAGTAGCAAGCGGCGCCTAGAGGACTTGATGGGAGGCGGTGGGGTGCAGAATGGGAGTGCCAGTGTGCAAGGTCAGGGTGTGACGACGATTGGATTTGGGGGTGGAAACCTAGGGCCCAAGTCGAGCATGCAGCAGGCGCAGCCACGCAAAGTGGTGGCTGTGCAAGCGCAGCGAGTGCAGCCGCAGCAGGCACAGCCACGGCAGGTACCACCGCAGCAAGTTGAATCTGTAGTGGAGGCAGCGCAGGCAGCTCGTGAGCAGCGAGGGGAGGGTGGAGGTGTGCCTCCGCAGCCAGTGCAAACTGCAGTGAAGGAAGTGCAGCGAGCTCACGAGGAGCGAGGGGAGGGTGGGGATGGAGAGAGTTCATGCAAGCGCGCGCGCATGACTGAGCAGCACGGGTGTGGTGTGGGCAGGGATGGGGAGGGGCATCAGGAGCAAGTGGTGGTTGCCAAGGAGGGGCAGCAAGCTTGAAAAAGAAACAATACGCAGGCAGTGAAGACACTCCCTGCATCGATTAAGGAACAGAGGATGCCTGGGGCCGAGGCACCATGTATCCCCTTCACCAAGAGAAACAAGAAAGAAGTAAACGGGGATCAGGAGGGTTACGAGCAGTAGCAAGCTTGAAGAGGGTCATTGCAACGGCATCACTCAGTCCTGCAGCACAATAGCTGTGTGCAACGTGTGCAACTGCCTCACAGCTCTTTTGAGCCAATGTGTCTTCCCTCCTTAATCGATGTAGGGAGAGCTTCCGCTGCCTGCGTAGCTTTTCTTTTCTTTTTCATAAGGAAGCTCGCATGGACGGTTGGCGCTGCAGCACAAGCAGTATGAGGTGGAAGACCAGCAATATGGTGCACACAGCTGACTCCAAACTACATGGATCTGAGGAAGATTGGTGTGTGTGTGTGTGTGTGTGTGTGTGTGTGTGTGTGTGTGTGTGTGTGTGTGTGTGTGTGTGTGTGTGTGTGTGTGTGTGTGTGCGCGTGCGCGCGCGTTCCTGCAGGTTTTTGGGCAGGTCCTCCTTGAAAGCCCTACCGTGACCAGCTGTTTGGCCTGTCAAATGTTTACCATCTTGCAAAGTGATGTTTGGTCGCATAGCCTGTCTTTGGAAGGTGTGAAGGTGTGAAAGTAGCTTAGTAATGCAGCAGCGAAAACTGTGGATTTGGGCAGGACTTCGGTGCACTAAGTAACTCATAGAGGGGGGGGGGGGGGTCCTTCTGCCTACATATTTTTTTCCTTTATATCTTTTTTCTTCTCTGTTGCAGTTCAATCCAGATCTGCAGTAAACTCCTGACTTCATTCTTCACTCCTTGTGCCTTCATCAAGTTTTTGTTACCCTTTATACCTGCATTCCGTCACTCCTTTTGCATTCACTTCCAGCCATGAGGTCACACTTAATGGACAACTGCAAACCATGAATCTGGTTGTTATTAAAAGCCACAACGCATTCATTCAAGTTGCTTGTTCTTCATTTATGAGCGCCGGATGTGCAGGTCTCAATTCTTTCTCCTACCAACCCTGTGAGGTCACACGGTGTTGAGCTCAGAATGTTGAAGCCTCTACTTTTCCACCTGCGAAGGCCTTTTGCTTGGGCTTGAAGTCAGATGCCTTGGCTGAAGCTGTTTTTTGTTTTGTCACCAATTATCGATTCCTCGCTATTTTGTTTGTTCAGCTCTTTACCCTTAGAGGAAGGTTTGAGGTGTATGGTTCACAACAGGATTCGACCTTCAGCCAGGTAGTTTGGCTGCTCAGCCTGCTGGACTGTGCTAGCCACACAAAACATACCCATGTCTTTGGAAATAAAACAAGTTTCATCAGTGTGCTTCTGTGGGGAATGAAAGACAGGTGTCCCTTTTGAGAAAAACAAGAAAAACAGACTGTGACATTCAGGTTACAGGAAAAAGAAGGCCTCCAGTCAAAATGGTTGACTGCTAGCCTGCTCATAAAAAAGCAATAATTCATGTAGAAAAGGAAAAAGCTTGTTATTGTTTTGATTTAAAAAGAACAGGTATGATAAGACTGTACATGGTGAATGCCAGGTACGTAGGGAGCCACGCTATTGGAAGAGTGAGATAAAGAGAGGAGAGGTCCAGAAAACAAGGGAGCATATTTACAATGACTCATTGTAACTCATGATGAGTTACAATGGGGTTTGACCTTCAGCCAGGTAGTTTGGCTGCTCGGTCTGCTTAACTGTTCCAACAGCACAAAAAATATCCATGAGATCAGAAATAAAACGGTAAGTCTCGTTAGTATGCTTCTGCAAGAAATGAATAGCATCCTCAGAGCTAGCTTGAGAATAGTAGAAAGTGCCTGAATCGTCCAGAAACATTATATAAGACGAGGGGAAGTCAGAAAATAACCGTGCATAAGCCCTTCGAAGAGAACACACAGAAGCGCAAGAACAAAGGAACACCGCATGCTTTTCATCTTGGAGTCTTTGTTCACATCTATCACAAGTTGATGTGTGCTCCTGCCGTAGTGATGTCTCAACTCTTAAAAGTATGAGCATGTAAGCGAAAACGTGCTATGTTTCTTAGCATGCGCTTGCCCAAATCAAGATGCAAATACCTGGGGACAGAAAAGGGCGCACCACGAACAGACAAGGGTCTCAAAGGAAGTGCCATCCAGTGATGATATTTGGCTAATTTGTTCGTGTGGTCACCATGTTCTGCCAAGGCATCTGACTTTCACACACCTCGCAGCCTTTTTCTCAGATCAACACCAAACTCCCTCATGACTATAGGCTGCCCTGACCGAACACAATGAGTAAACACGTTGCACCTGTCCAAGCCTGTGCAGGCAGCCAAAAATTCTGAGGTCCAGCATTTATGGGAAAGACTGCTCATTTCAACATCTGCTTGCAGTACCTTACTGGGTGTAGTGCTGTTGCTGCGCAGTAAAGCAGTGCAAAACCTAACTGCTGCACGAAACCAATAGAACTGTTAAGGTTCATGCCGACACTCGTGCAGTACAGACCAATTAGGAGTGGTGCGCTTTACCCCAAGGATACGCTTCAATAAGCACAGATGTACAGTTTGCAAAGGACAGTCCATTTCAGCTCCTTCTTTCATAAATCCAGTGCCCCAAATCTGGCATGCACACATGCTAGCAGGGAGAGCATATGCTTTAGTCAGCCAGAGCATGGTATGCAGCCTATCTGTCAGGTGGTGCTCAGATGCGAATTGCCTAATCCGTCTACAACCAGCTAGGAAAGGGGCACACATGTACTCAGCAGTGGCTTGCGGGTTGCGTTGTTTTGTGAACAGCATGCCTAAACACCTAAAAAAAATCTGCACACGCCAAACAAGCTCCACTTAACGTGAAAACTGGCACATTATCACCCTTTCAATTAAAGGGCACAATTTCAGACAGGTAAAGGCGGGGCCGGAGGGGCGGGGAGCGCGTGCAGCAGGGCCAGAGCGGGCATGGGCAGTAGCAGCAGCAGCAGCAGCAGCAGCAGCCACAGCGTGCTGAGGTAAAGGGCAGTGGTTGGACTGGCGAGGGGAGAGAGGTGGGGAGGCAGCAGCCGAGCTGGGGGGGGGGGTGAGAGACCAGCAGAGCTGGAGGGCTCAGAGAGCGAGAGAGGAGGAGGGGGGGGCAGATGGAGGTGGGGGGGGCATGCGCATGGGCAGGGCAGCAGCAAAGGGGCCGCTTCTTGTGGGCGAGGAGGTGGGGTGTGGGTCAGTGGGCTGGTTGCGCTTTGATTTTGGACTCTCTCCGCTGCTGCAGCGGAGCGAGTCCAAAATCAAAGCGCTGTTTGTGTGGCTGTTTGTGTGGCATGCTGTTTGTGTGGCATCGTGAAATACAATACCAGAAACAATGAAAGAAATGAAGACACGTCATTTCATGTTGCCAATGGCTATAAGAATCTAAAGTCTCCTTCTCCAGAAGATCAGATTAAATTACACAGGGAGACCTTCAGCCAGACTGTTTGACTGATCAGTCTGTGGCTGTTCCATGCCAGCCAACAGCAAATCCGAAAGCTCTGACATGAGATAGAAAAGCTTCTGGTTGTGTTGCAATAGGAAATTAGATACAGCCTGGACACTGACTTGATGCTGCAAGAAAGAATGTGCAGGTGAAGAATCGCCCGAAAAGAAATAACTAAAAAAACAACTTGAAACTAAAAAAACAACTGGAAAAAAAACTAGAAATAACTTAAAAATAACATAGGCACAGGAAACTCTCCCTACATTAATCAAGGAAAAGGGGACACATTGGCTCAGAAGAGCCTTGAATCCCCTTCACCACCGTGGTGTAGCTTCGTGACGAAGCTACAAAAAGAACATTTCAATGGGGATCTGGAGGGCTATTGCCAGAGCTCGGAATACTCTTGTCTTTGAGAACACACAGCCCCTCATACCTACATATGAAGAGAATATGCGCCTCATCTCGGATTTGCCCGTATGAGCATCGATCACACACAGGAAAAATCCTCTCCAAAGAAGAAGGGCTCAAGAATAGTGGTAATAGGAAGTGTTGCTAGTAAAGAAAAGAGAAAAACTACTTAGGCAGAGGGAGCCTACATTAAGAAAAGAAAAGAAAAAACTACATCAATCAAGGCAATGGAGACTTTGGCTCACAAGAGCCATGCGTCCCCTCCACCACAATGCAGAGAAAAGAAGGGCTCGTGGGGTTCTGGAGGGTTGCTAGAAGTTCCCGGCTCCAGAACCTGGCTGTGAAGATTATTCTTGTCTTCAATATGCCTAGCGGTCACAAGTTCGTGAGCGTCTATAAAGTACGGTACTTTACAGAAAATGCACGGAGTTTAGATGATGCAAACTTGCTTGCCAGTGCTCTTTGGTGGTCGAGGCCTACTTTTTTTAGTTGACTTATGGCGTGTTCATTACAACGAGTCCCACCAGCGCTCATAAGGATGGTATGGAATGTTACAGCCTCCACTGATAATATTGCAAAGATCTGCATGCTGCCGCTTTGCCACCTCCAACTGTTGCCCAGACCTTGTGTCCTCACAAAACTAATTTCAATCAAATGCACATGCCGCTGGTAAGCTGACGGGGCTGTCTTACGTGGGTAGCTTTGCAATCCTTTGTGAGGTGCTGCGCCTGCTGCGCATGCGTAGTGCGTTATCTGAGAAGGAGGTTGCTAGCATCCGATGCAATGAGTCATTGACAAAATTTGATGCAAGAGTTGCGATTGAGCGCTTAGTCACAACAAGTGGTAACAAGTTGATGTGCATGAGAGGAACAACGTGAATTGCATAAGGCATCCTATTGTAGCCTACAATGCTACAGCCTACCCTGAGGTTCACAGCGGGAATTCACCTTAACTACTGTGGGCTTAATGCACGCAGCTGGACCTGGCTTGCGTAGTCTTTTCTTCTCTTTTCTTTACTGAGGGCTTCAGCCAGGTAGCCCAGCTGCTCGGCTTGCAGGTCTCTGCTAGTCAAACAGACCTTAATCACAGTCCTAGTCACAGATAACAAATGAGGGGTACATGGCTTACAATGGCTTATTGTCCCAGGGATTAAGCCTTCAGGAAGATTGGGTGGTCAGCCTTCGATTGTAAGCCAAATATCACCATGCAAGCAATAACAAGTGTCTTGCTAGCGCAGGAAAAATGCCAAGAGGATCTAAGCATGGCAAGCAAATGAGGGGTACTGTTTGTCTTCTGTGCAGATGCAAGAAATGAAAAACATCTTCAAGCGCTTCTCTAGCTTCCAAAGCTTCTTTGGATGGATCAGACCTCTTTTACTTTCTTGAAACAGGGGCCTAATTCATTAAAATCATTTTTCTCACATTAACTTGGTAAAGACGGGGAAACGCCATAAAGTTCCAAAGTTCCACTCCTGTAATAATTATTTTCTAGCCCACTGAGCTGGCAGGCCTGCCTAGGCATAATGCCTTCTTGGCAAGCCAAACATTTGTTTTTTGATGGGCACAGCAAAGACTGGACTGTGAAGGTTCTGAAGCTCTTTTCTCTAAATTGTGCCAACCAGATTGCACGAGCAAAATTACACATGTGCGCATGTGAAGCCAACAAGCAAAGCAGGTTTTAAAAACTCATTGCAAAGCACAGACCAGCTCAAACGAGAGTTACTGCTGAAGGGGAGGTAGCCTTCAATTCAGAATGTACATAGACCAGAGACCCTCAAGGATATCAGAGGAAAAATGCCCAACATGCAATGGAGCAGCAATAATGATACATGTCTGTTGGCTTGAAACAGACAAAAACTCTGCATGTTGGAAAGATCAATCATTCAAAACGTCATTCATATGCTGTTACATGCTTCAAGGACTTTGAACAGTGACAAACATGGAATCACTTTGCTGGGCCATGTACAGTGAATTTGAGCCCTGCGGCTTTCAGGCGCTCCATCAGAACCAAGCCCATTGCACTTGCTGGGGTGAGGACGCCGCCATCTCTGCACTTGCCTGCAGCAATGAGTCGAAGTGTTTGGACCACTTTGAAAAATACATGTCTCATCTGCTTGTTAAACAATTGCCTCACCGTCAAATTTGTTTGCAAGAAATTTCACCTCAAAGGCTTCAATGCCTGTCCCTCCTATTGGTAATGCAAATTGTCTAGCATTAGATATGCACGTATGTATATACATATACATATGTTTAAGGACATATCAGGGATGGTTCGTAAAAACGCGAAACCCCCATCTTAATTACTGGAAAAAATGAAGTTGAAACACGTGTGTTTTAAATGGCTGTTTGCCAAACGTAAAAAATACCATGGTTGGGTCAAATGCGAAAACGCGTTTGCACACGTATTTTAAAAAATCACGTTTCAAACGCATACGCTAAAAGTGGCTGTTTGCCATACGTCAAAAAATACGTCTGCAGGCGGTGCTTCGCGGGTCCGCCCCGAGGATGTTATTTCAAATATCAATGCTTCCTTTCAACAATTACAACACGCTGTGCCCCAGCTTCTACTCTGCATCATCCTCAGGCCCTGGCACTGTGACATAATCCCACTCAAGACCCTTTTCTTTGGGCACGTTTAATGTACATGGCCATGGGGGCCGGGGGGTTGGTTGGGACCCCCCTCAGAGGGCCCAATCACCCAAGACCCCCCGCCCCAAAATGGCCCTCTAAAACTACGTATTTTAGTTTCGCACGCGTATTTAAATCGCTTTAACGCGTACGGCTCCTCCCAAGACCGCGTATGACCCAACCCTGAAAAATACGTCTGTGGGCTGTGCCTCGCAGGCCCAATCTCATGTGTCCTGGCCTTCCACTCTATAAAAAATGCATCATATTTACAAATTGAGCACTAACATCAGCAACTCTTGCTTCTTCCAGGCTTCTCAACTGACCCTAAGAACGGAATTACTCTGCCTGTGCATTCCGACTTCGCTTCAGCCCTTGCCCTCCAGCTAGACCCCTCATCCAGACTCCTCATCAATGCATAGCTGGACTCCCAATCATCCCATGGCAGCAGAGGCTGGAGCCTCCCTTCCTGCATGCTGGAGCATCTCTAGTGGCACCAGCATAACATTGTGTCAGCCTTCCCTTCAGCAGGTTCCCTCAAAACCCACGGGCAGACTCTTGGACTTGTCCATCACGTTGGCATCACTAATATGGCCTTGAGGTGGAAGAGTGGGTTGCTGGGGGGTGGTTGGATGCCTCCAAGGGGGTCTCTCCCACTTATGACCCTCCCTTCCCAAATTGCCCACTAAAGACGCGTATTTACGCAATGTATGCGTACTTCACACGGTAAAATACATGCAGCTCCCTGCAAATATGCGTACGACCCAACCCTGGGACATATATAAAGGATATATGCCATATATCTGCTATGTTATATTTATGTTTCACATTATAAATGATTTCATGAACATGTTCACACATATGTATATCACATGTATGTTAATATGTATGTCTCCTTAAAAAATTTTGTCTGGAGGATGTCTTGTATGCACCACATGTTTGGTGTGCACCATATCTCTGACTCCCTCAAAAAGAAGTCACAAAAGGACTATGCAGCCCAGAAAAAAACTGGAGGCACACAGGGAAGAAAACCCTGCAGGCTAGCCGATGGCCCCCTTGCCTGGAGTGAGGCAAAGCTCACTCTTCAGCCATCCATTCTGCTGCCCTTTCCTGCACTTGCTTGAGCAATCAGGACATGATACAGGGCACTCTCAAGCACCATGCGGCTTGGCTCAAGCAACCTGGGTCACACTCTTTCGTCATGAAGGCACACGGTTCAAATTCCACACACCTGACTGCTTGATGGCCTCGTCATCGAGTGCAAGACACAGAGCACTCTCCAGCACCATGCGGCTCGTGCTCCAGTACCCTGGGTCACGTTTGTCGCCACACTCCCCGGTGAACACTGTGCCCTGTTGCCCATTTGGCTCCTCTGTCACGCCCACAATTTTGTGGGACCTGCAGGCGCGCATGTGTTTGGGGTGTATGGTGTTTGGTGTGTGTGCGTGTGTGTGTGCGCTTATCCTCAAGATTCACATTTATGGAGAATAACCTCATTTCCTCCCACACCTGAGAGGTAGATAAACAGACAAACGGAGAGGACAACGCACCAGCCTCCAGCAGATATCTTCTGGAAACTCTGGGTTGGGAAAACAATGGACAGCAGGCCCCTTCAACATGTGTATCAACAAAACAGACGCACCAGAATCCGGTGCGCTGCAGCTCCAGAGATGGACCCTCTCCTGGATTTGGCACCAACCTGCAGTCATTTGTTTGCACCGTTGCATCGTTGGTTGGACAATCCAGTTGGAATATGCCACCGCGTGCCATTTACAAAACAACATAAGAGTGACACGCAGAGGGAACCCTAAATAGGCAGAGACAAGTTTTTGATTTAGGACTTAAGCACTGGGCTGCTATTACTGGTGCACACACAAGAGCATCTTGATCGTTTGTAAAAGCCGCACGCGGTGCTGACAATATGAATCAGGCAGGCCTAGGGCGCCAACAGAGCAGTTCCCTGTCTTATGTGGACTTTTCAGTTCATGCAAACAGAGGGCATGCTCCACAATGAAATGCATCCCACAATCTATGTCAAGTAAAGCAGCAGAATGGAATGCGCGCTCTACCTAAGATTAATTGCACGCATCAGGCTCACGCATCAAAGCACACATCAGACTCATGCATCAAAGCACACATCAGGCTCACGCATCAAAACACACATCAGACTCATGCACCAAAGCACACATCAGACTCATGCATCAAAGCACACATCAGGCTCACGCATCAAAGCACACATCAGACTCATGCATCAAAGCACGCATCAGGCTCACGCATCAAAGCGTGCATCAGGCTCACGCACCAAAGCACGCATCAGGCTCACGCATCAAAACACACATCAGACTCATGCACCAAAGCACACATCAGACTCATGCATCAAAGCACACATCAGGCTCACGCATCAAAGCACACATCAGACTCATGCATCAAAGCACGCATCAGGCTCACGCATCAAAGCGTGCATCAGGCTCACGCACCAAAGCACGCATCAGGCTCACGCATCAAAACACACATCAGACTCATGCACCAAAGCACACATCAGACTCATGCATCAAAGCACACATCAGGCTCACGCATCAAAGCACACATCAGACTCATGCACCAAAGCACGCATCAGGCTCACGCATCAAAGCGTGCATCAGGCTCACGCACCAAAGCACGCATCAGGCTCACGCATCAAAACACACATCAGACTCATGCACCAAAGCACACATCAGACTCATGCATCAAAGCACACATCAGGCTCACGCATCAAAGCACACATCAGACTCATGCATCAAAGCACGCATCAGGCTCACGCATCAAAGCGTGCATCAGGCTCACGCACCAAAGCACGCATCAGACTCATGCATCAAAGCACACATCAGGCTCACGCATCAAAGCACACATCAGACTCATGCACCAAAGCACGCATCAGGCTCACGCATCAAAGCGTGCATCAGGCTCACGCACCAAAGCACGCATCAGGCTCACGCATCAAAACACACATCAGACTCATGCACCAAAGCACACATCAGACTCATGCATCAAAGCACACATCAGGCTCACGCATCAAAGCACACATCAGACTCATGCATCAAAGCACGCATCAGGCTCACGCATCAAAGCGTGCATCAGGCTCACGCACCAAAGCACGCATCAGGCTCACGCATCAAAACACACATCAGACTCATGCACCAAAGCACACATCAGACTCATGCATCAAAGCACACATCAGGCTCACGCATCAAAGCACACATCAGACTCATGCACCAAAGCACGCATCAGGCTCACGCATCAAAGCGTGCATCAGGCTCACGCACCAAAGCACGCATCAGGCTCACGCATCAAAACACACATCAGACTCATGCACCAAAGCACACATCAGACTCATGCATCAAAGCACACATCAGGCTCACGCATCAAAGCACACATCAGACTCATGCATCAAAGCACGCATCAGGCTCACGCATCAAAGCGTGCATCAGGCTCACGCACCAAAGCACGCATCAGGCTCACGCATCAAAACACACATCAGACTCATGCACCAAAGCACACATCAGACTCATGCATCAAAGCACACATCAGGCTCACGCATCAAAGCACACATCAGACTCATGCACCAAAGCACGCATCAGGCTCACGCATCAAAGCGTGCATCAGGCTCACGCACCAAAGCACGCATCAGGCTCACGCATCAAAACACACATCAGACTCATGCACCAAAGCACACATCAGACTCATGCATCAAAGCACACATCAGGCTCACGCATCAAAGCACACATCAGACTCATGCATCAAAGCACGCATCAGGCTCACGCATCAAAGCGTGCATCAGGCTCACGCACCAAAGCACGCATCAGGCTCACGCATCAAAACACACATCAGACTCATGCACCAAAGCACACATCAGACTCATGCATCAAAGCACACATCAGGCTCACGCATCAAAGCACACATCAGACTCATGCACCAAAGCACGCATCAGGCTCACGCATCAAAGCATGCATCAGGCTCACGCACCAAAGCACGCATCAGGCTCACGCATCAAAACACACATCAGACTCATGCACCAAAGCACACATCAGACTCATGCATCAAAGCACACATCAGGCTCACGCATCAAAGCACACATCAGACTCATGCATCAAAGCACGCATCAGGCTCACGCATCAAAGCGTGCATCAGGCTCACGCACCAAAGCACGCATCAGGCTCACGCATCAAAACACACATCAGACTCATGCACCAAAGCACACATCAGACTCATGCATCAAAGCACACATCAGGCTCACGCATCAAAGCACACATCAGACTCATGCACCAAAGCACACATCAGACTCATGCATCAAAGCACACATCAGGCTCACGCATCAAAGCACACATCAGACTCATGCATCAAAGCACACATCAGGCTCACGCATCAAAGCACACATCAGACTCATGCATCAAAGCACACATCAGGCTCACGCATCAAAGCACACATCAGGCTCACGCATCAAAACACACATCAGGCTCATGCACCAAAGCACACATCAGGCTCACGCACCAAAGCACGCATCAGGCTCACCATCAAAACATGCATCAGGCTCACACACCATCAAAGCGCGCATCAGGCTCATGCATCAAAGCACACCATGATTCTGAGGCGTGGAAAACAAGAAGCAGGGTGCCACACTCAGGGCCAAGCCATGGTTTTTAAAACCAAAATGTCAGGCTCACTTTTTGAACAGCGCCATCCCCAAGCTTGTCGATAGCGCAAGTCCACCCACAGCCATGATGCCTGAGATCAACGATGCCTTGATGAAGCCTCCCCAGCCTTCTCCTCCAGCCATCATCTCTGTGTACCGGAAGTCTCGACCGTAAGGCCCCTGTGGTAAAGGAATGTTGCATCAAGTCGCGGAAGTGAACCATTCTAGCAGGGAGGTTGTTTTAGGTAGTTTAACGCCGAGGGACAACAAGGAAAAAGCGTTGAGATTGCATGTTACATGTTATAGGCTGGGCACCGATTGCCTGCATGCTTAAAGCGGGAGGAAATTGGCGCAAGGATTGCAAAGACGCATGGAGGACAGGGATTGCAAGCAAGCACGTGATAGCATTGGCACGGGTTGTTTGTCACTAGGTCAAAGATGTTGCAAACACACTGGAGAGAGGAGGAATCACCAGCAACTCCACAAAGCAAGACCGGAGGGTATGCTGGGGATGGGAATACTTCAACTCCTCATTACACAAATATGTGGTTCAGAAAGCTTGAATGCGCAACTTCCTGGACTTGCAAGGAGGTAATAGGATTGACCAGCACATACACACAGCCTAAGACAGCATGGGAATCAGGCAGGAGTGTGAAACTGCTGAGCACTACCCTGTGCAATGAGCATACGCCTAAGCAGTAGCAGCATCAAGCTTGGATGTCGAGACAAGGGCATACCTGGGGGGAGAGCAGTGCGTTGCTGAGCTGCACCACCCTTGCGTTGCACCCCTCCTGCAAAAGACAAGACATTGGCAAAATTAGCAATTCATGAGCCGACATCTTCAATTTTGAGGCCCAGAGGTCCAGAGGCACAGAGGCACAGGAGCTTGGAAGTTCAAATAAGCAAAGAAATAAGGCATCCTTTCATGGATTCTTTTCCTATTCACCGAATGTTGAAACTGCGCATAAGAGGTACTGAGCTTACGTGGCCGCTCCTGATAGCGGACTTACAGATATCCATGAGGAGCACCGAGTAATGCTTCAAGGGCAGAGTCAACAGCAGACGTGGGCATGCCACCTTGATGGCAGCTCTATGGCTGCAGACTATGCATACTCCTTCACAACCCCTGTCTAGACCCTGAGACCCCTCACAAGCACCACTGAACACCCAGTCACAAGCAATAGACAGGCACGAAAACCATCAAACGCAAAGTGCATGCCAAAAAACTCACCATGATGAAAGGTCCGGCCCACTCTCCTGGTTCTTGGAGCTTGGTTGGCCAGAACGGTGCAGGCTTGTCATTGCCCAGCTGCCTATGGGGGACCAGAGTAAAAATGCAGACAATTATAACAAGGGTTGGCCAATCAGTAATGCATCTTGTAGAAATAAATTTTATGTGTAATTACTTATTACATCTAGTTGCATTTTTTTAGGATTACTTTGAAGCCTGCTCCTTTTGACATTCAGACTGAAGAGGAAGAAAAAAGAGAGAAAAGGAGCTAGAGCATCAGCGCCCAATTCTTTCATCAGAGAAACAAGGGAAGGTGGTATGGTGAACAGAAAAGGTTTGTTTGTTTGACAGCAAGCCTCTGACATAGGCTAGGAACAACAGAAGAATAAAAGCAGACACTCAATATTCAGTGGTGGTGACGGTTTCACTCTTTCAACAAGTTGAAAAGTCGCATTCCTATTATGTTATGGGATTGACCCAACCTGTTCGATATTCAGATGAGGATGTGTCTTTCCAACTCTTGCAACAAGGATGGACATACCGACATCCTCATCACTGCAGCGTCTAGAGTACCATTTCTCTTTTCATAAAATAAAGAGTGATGAAACACCTCTTTAGAAAAAGGAGGTCATGATGAAAGGTAAACAACTGCCAGCTTTATTGTCTTCGTCCAAAATGAGACCCTGATTGCTACAATGCAAAAGTTGCTGATGTGTTCATCCTTGATGCAGGAGTTGGAAAGCATCATAATTTGGAGGTAGCAGAGACGTACACATGCTATACAGTGTCTGCCTGTGCCATATGCTGTTGCAACACTCGGATGGAAATCTCTTTCCAATCAACGGTCAAGAGAGGCTGAGAATGTCAGGATGTGAGCCTTTTTAAGGTAAATACAGATTCCAATTAATGCAACACGCCTGCCACTTTTTCTTTGCCTTGACCTCAAATTCATGTATAAGTCATTTGCCAAAATGGAGCGGTTGGCGGCAGCATTCTTTCGAACAATTGGCAAACTGACCTTATCAATCAAACTTTCTTTAGAACCTCTGCAAAGGAGGGGACCCCCTGATGAGAAAGTTCTTTGACACAGAATTGACATCTCCTAACAGATACTTGTCCTTTCTTATCATCACTTTTTTCAGATGGGAAAAAAGAATAGGGGGATAAGAGGGGTGAAAAGAAAGAATAGGTGATAAGAGGGGTAAGGCGGATGCGCATTTATTTGAAGAATGCCCTTGCTGACCTGATCCCACACTGGCAAACACCATTATCATTAAGTTGTATTGTCAATAATAGCACGTTAAAGGAAGGCTACAGTATTCAGGGCATTGCAACAGAGGGGTGGAGTGCCTGTGATAGCACTTAGAGTTAGGCAACCAAACACCTGAATCTTGCTGGCATATTTGGAATGCATGTTTGGAATGCATGTTTGGAATGCACCTGGGTTAGAGCTATGCACTAGCAGCACTTTTTTGCACCAATGATTGAATGCCCTTCGCATTTTGCCGCTTGCTTGTTGCAAATAGAGGCTGCGAAGTGCCTTTCCTTGTCGCAAATAGAAGCTGTGAGGTGCCTTTCTTTGTTGCAAGTAGAAACTGTGAAGTGCCTTCCCTTGTTCCAAGTAGAAGCTGAAAGTGCCTTTTTTTGTTCCAAGTAGAAGCTAAAAGTGCATTTTTTTGTCCCAAGTAGAAGTTGTGAAGTGCCTTTCCTTGTTGCAAATAGAAGCTGTGAAGTGCCATTCCTTGTCCCAAGCAGAAGCTGCAAAGTGCCTTTCCTTGTCGCATGTAGAGGCTGTGAAGTGCCTTTCCTTGTGTTCCAAGTAGGAAAGCTGTTCCAAATAGAAAAGCTGTGCAGTGCCCTCCCTTGTGTCTTGCTGCAAACATTTTTACTTAATCTTGTAAAAAGCCAGGTAGGATTGGTCATCATTGACCTTGGACACCAGGCCGATCCTGTCTCATACATCCTTGCTTATTGTGGTTTCAAGCCACGTAGTAGTAGTCCCTGGCAACCTTGGACGTCAGGCCAATCTTGCTGCACTCTTTCTTACTTGCTGTGGTTTGAAGCCGCGTAGCATTAGTCCCTAGCAACCTTGGACATCAGGCCAATCTTTTTGCACCTATCCTTATTTGCTGCATCCTTGTAATCGATCTTGATTACAGGCAGATCCCTTCGCACATCCTTACTTGTTGCACGTTTCCTTACTTGTTGTGGTATGAAGCCAAGTAATATTGGTCCCTGGCAACCTTGGACATCTCTTGAGGCTCCGTTTCCATCATGTTCATACCAGAGGCCACTGTGCCACCACTAAACCCTCCTTTGCCTGTGCCTGCCAGGGTGTACACCTGCAAGCATGCAGAAAAAGGAGGTCCGATTTCCATCAAGCTGCACATCGAACTGCAGATTGAGCTGCTGCACAATTAGCTGCACATTAACCTGCATATCAAGCTGCAGATTGAGCCATTGCACAGTCAGCTGCACATTAAGTTGCACATTGAGCTGTGCATCAAGCTGCACATTGAGCTGCTTCCTTTTGCCTTGGCCTGCATGAAAGACCGTACCTTGGCCACTTTCTTCCCCAGCTGCTTCTCGGCATAGTCTGCCATCATGAGCGCCCCGATATCTGCGGGGCACAACAGAAAAAACAAGACATGCAATAGCATAGTCAGCTCCAGACATGTGGAATACTCCACTACTTGCCACACATCCCAAGAGAGAATATAAGTATGAGGCTCATTACAACAACAGACCAATGGACCTACAGAGTAGCACTGAGGGATTAAAGGTTCAAAATGAGCGCTTCAAGCAGTGGCACAGCAAAATCATTTTAAGTATCTACGTGGAGCCTCTGCATGATTGGTAGCCTTAACATCATTGGCTGCATCTTTACCATCAGCAATGGCACAGGAACATCTGAAATCATTCCAAGCATCCACATGGAGCCTCTGTGCCATTGGTGTGGGTGATAATAAGGCTGCGATCTCTCTAGAGCAACTTAGTCTCGGTTAAGATTTGACAACTGCCAGGTGGGAAATCAAATGTCCTTGAGGCCATTCTTGAGGCCATTGAGGCCATCGAGGCCATTGAGGCCATTCTTGAGGCCATTCTTATGTCCTTGAGGCCATTGAGGCCATTCTTGAGGCCATTCTTATGTCCTTGAGGCCATTGAAGCCATTTTTGAGGCCATTCTTATGTCTTGAGGCCATTGAGGCCATTGAGGCTGTTCTTGAGGCCATTCTTATGTCTTTGAGGCCATTGCAGTTTCTCCTGGGGGCCAAAACAGTGAATACAGCTGCTGTGAGAACAAGCGTACCAAAGAGTCTGGGTTGCACCGAAGAAATTTGCACTGACACGTGCATCCAGTGTGTTTTGCTGCAAAGGCAGGCCTTGCAAATGCCCATGCATGCCTGATGGCTAGCGGACAAAGCACACCTGAAGGGATACTGTCATAGCCACAGCAGTGCACGATCTTCACCCCTTTGGCAGCCGCAGTCGCATGGTACTTCTCCATGTTGCGCTTCACCCACGTCACCTCCCCTGAAGCAGTGGTGTGCGTGTGCATGTGTGTGTGTGTGTGCGTGCGTGTGTGTGTGCGTGTGTGCGTGAGTATGTGTGGGGGGGAGGGAGGGTACGCTCCATGTTTATCCACACCCATGTCAACTCCCCTGAAGTGTGTGCGTAATGTTCACACACGCATGTGTGTGTATGTGTGTGCGGGGGGTCTCGATGTTTCTCCACACCCACGTCACCATCCCTGAAGCAGTGGTGTGCATCATTTAGGTGTATCAAGGGCATGTGTGTGTGCTTTGGGGGGGATTTCCATGTTGCCTCACTCATGTCACCTCCTGAAGCAGGGAGCATGCACACAAAAGCCTTTGCTTGGGAGCATGCACACAAAAGCCTTTGCTTGGGAGCATGCACACAGAAGCCTTTGCTTGGGAGCATGCACACAGAAGCCTTTGCTTGGGAGCATGCACACAACAGCCTTTGCTTGGGAGCATGCACACAGAAGCCTTTGCTTGGGAGCATGCACACAAATGCCTTTTCATGGAAGCTCTTCAGAGTGCCTGAGCGCAACTGAATGTGCACAAATCTGTTCTTCACAGAAAAGCTGGTGTTTTCTTCATCTTATATGTGTATGTGTGGGTGGGTGGGTGTGTATGAGTGGGTGGGTGCAGCCTTTAGTGCGAATGCTTGCTTACACATAGCATACACTGCTAGCTAATCCACGTGAGCAATTGTGTAGGCGAGGAGGTACTTCTCACTTGAACGAGCACATATCGATTACATTCTCAGCAAAAGGGGACATACATTAGCTGCTCTGGCAGCCAAACCTAGCCTCTTCAATGTTGTAGTACATGTCCTTAAAGGAGGTTTTGTCTCATGGATCAGCAAGTGCATCTAAGAGCAGGCAAACTCATGAGCCAATAATCCAGGCGAGGCATGAACGAGCAAGTGCATCTAAGGGCAGGCAAACTCATGAGCAAATAATCCAGGCGAGGCATGAACGAGCAAGTGCATCTAAGGGCAGGCAAACTCATGAGCAAATAATCCAGGCGAGGCATGAACAATTTACTCCTCCTAACCTCTTGAACCCAATCAATGTCCCTTGCAAATGGAACCTCCAGGCGAGGCATACAGGTCCTGAGGGGCATGTTGCTTTGTTGCCAGGCCTCTGTCATGCAGAGCATGCGAACATGAAAACGAATGTTCAAGGCAAACCCCAGCATGCCTGCTTCCAGAGCATGAAAGATACTCTGTACCTCGGAAAACGTGTGCAGCAATGCCGAAACACTAAAATTATTGGCAAGACGACATTCTGTGTATCAGGAGAGACGCACAGAGAGCTTGTTGTGCTTAGCTCTGTTTGTGCCCAGACCTCACCTGTGATATCGCAGTAATGGGTCCCTTGCTCAACAGCTTGCGCAACCACCTCGTTGCCTATCTTGGCAAACGGCCCAGCTACAGACAATACTACCTGATCACAAAAGCAAGCAAGGTGGTTACAGGGCTCAGTGTTTCCGCTCAGCTGCCCTTGTAGGCGGATATAGCGATGTGGCGCTACTTACCACAAAAGCAATAAATACCCGATTTTAGGCACACTTCATTCATGTGTATTAATTGCATCTACACCAAGCAAATGATTAACACCAAAAGAGAAAGCAGGGGACAGCAGAGCTGAAGAAGATTCAAGCATCATGCTTCAGCATCATGCGCACTTCACCGGGTGACGCCAACTAAGCACATAGATGCGCAGCATCAAAAAGATATGAGTGCAGAGCTCATAGGTTGCATTAACGCACTGAGACACTTCAAATGCATGCAGAGAAGGCCTTGCCACAGGGAGCGCCACAGCAGTATTGAGGATGCAAAACACATGGGCCTAGCAGTCATGCGTTTCGATTGATGGCTTCTATATGTCAACCCTGCAATGGTAACACACATGAGCAAAAGCTTTGTTGGGATTTGCCAGCATTCTAAATAGACACTTATAACTCTGCAAATCACCCCCTGGAACTTCAACTTGCTGGGGCCTCAATGCATTCAGAAAAAAACTGAAGGCCAGGCAAGCCACCTGACAATTATGGACTGGCATTTTGTATTTGAGGGAAAATAAGGAAAATGAAAGGTGACAAAACAATTTCATTTGGGCAGCCAGCGAAGTTAACTATGGATGGCCACGGTTTGGCATATGCAGGTACACCTCTCTGGCCAAATAGCATTCATGCCTGCATTGTACTGTACTTGTACTGCAATTAGCTTCTGTCCTCGAAAAAATGATGCTCAGAAGTAACAACTGCACCATCAGTCCTTGCCATTTACAGTCATCGAGCAGAACCCTAACGAGACAAACATCCTCCAACCAATAAGAACTAGCTCTTTTGCTCAGCGGGCAGCAGCCAACTTCCAGCTTGCCCATATGTACTCTGTTTTAGCTACACAGCGCCTTCAAGCACTGAAGAACTTTCCATAGAGGCCCCCTATTTTAACGTTTAAGACCCTGTTTTAACCCTGAAAGACTTGCCCAAGAATTCTTTTGTTTCCACCCCACAGCGCCTCCAAGCACCAGGCTAGCAGTCAACCGTTTTGACTGGAGGCCTTTTGTTTCTGTGAACTCTGAAACCTCTCTAGCCCCATAGTGCCTCCA